>CAUYRT010020477.1:0-44295 GCA_963574885.1 Lepilemur ruficaudatus
AGTTGAAGTGACTCTAATGTCCAAAGTTGAGACTGCTCTAAGAATTAGAATTTTTTTTTTTTTTTGGTAGAGACAAGGTCTTGCTATGTTGCCCAGGCTAGTCTCAAACTTATGGCCGCAAATGATCCTCCCACCTTGGCCTCCCAAAGTGCTGGGATTATAGTTGTGAGCCACTGCACCCAGCCTGGAGTGTTTTTTTTTTTTTTTTTTTTTTGAGACAGAGTCTCACTTTGTTCCCTGGGCTGGAGTGCCATGGCATCAGCCTAGCTCACAGCAACCTCAAACTTCTGGGCTCAAGCAATCCTTCTGCCTCAGCCTCCCAAGTAGCTCAGACTACCGGCATGTGCCACCATGCCAGGTTAATTTTTTCTATATATATTTTTAGTTGGCCAATTAATTTCTTTCTATTTATAGTAGAGATGGGATCTCACTCTTGCTCAGGCTGGTTTCGAACTCCTGACCTTGATCGATCCTCCCACCTCGGCCTCCCAGAGTGCTAGGATTACAGGCATGAGCCACCACTCCCGGCCTGATTTTTGTGATGTTTTAAGATTATCTTGGTAATTGCTACAGTGAATACTAATGGCCAAACATTCTCTCTATGTCTTAGTTCCTTTTGTGTTGATGAATCCAATGGATTCAAAGTTCAAGTGCATGCATGAATCCCGACCCACTTGAAATCTGAACAGAATAAACTGGTGATTCACAGATGGTTCAATACAGAGTCTAACTGATTAGTCATCCATTATTTTAAATCACAAAGAGGACAATAAACTTCTATGAATAAAGCACCTTTGAAAAAACATTTCTGGCATGACCTTAGGTAAATACAGAAAATCTTCCTAACTAAAATATCTTAGGGGCCTGTTAGTGATTAACTATATCACTAACTGGTTGATGGATATTTAGCAAGTTATGAGGGGTGTGATCACCATTATAATGGCAGGTGTTCCACTGCAGCTCAAGGACTTTCAGATGATGTCACCTGGTTTCAGAGTTAGCTGGCCCTCTCCTTGCGGTACAGGGGTTGCACTCCTTTTGCCTTAAAATGAATAGAGAGCTCCGTTTTCCTCTTGAGGCCACCTGTGTGGCGTCATGGCTCCAGACCTGGTCTCTGAGGTATACGGATCTTGGTAGCTAACCTAGATGGGCATGACCAGGCCCAAGAAATGCTTCTCTCATAAGAGATTCAGAAGTGGCAAATTACAGAAATGCCATTAGCCTGAAAAACTTATCTTGGCTCAGAGGCACTAGCACTTATGGGTGTTTGTCCATGTCTATGGGCCCAGCCTCCTGAATTTAAAATCAGACAACGTGGTCACCACATCCAAAATGGTTCCCAAAGGAAACCTTTAAGATATTCTGGGCCTGAAGCCCTACATCTCATGGAAGACTCCAAAGACTCTTGCCTTCTTTAAGAGTCTGATTTTCAATTCTTGTGACCAAAGACCAAACCATTCACATTTATAATGGGTGTCAAGCCATAGGTCAGGTCAGTGGGCCAATTTCATAGTTTCTTTAGCAATCGAATTCACACTAAGTGATCTTGGGAGCCCCTCAAGTCGGAAAGTTTTCCAATCCTTCCATGGATGGCCCCCCACATTCTTCACTGAAAGATGTAATCAAAATCTGCTCTGACCCTCTGGCTTGGCCCAGCAGGCCCACCCCAGAAAAAAACTATTTGTCTTGGACATTACTTGGAAGAATTTTCAACCACGCCGAAGCCAAAGTTGTAATTGCATGTGGCAGTGGCATGCTGGCTAGTCTGGGAGTGTGGCTTTGGCCTTGGAGCTAGATTATAGAGGCCACAGGGGCCTTTTGCCCTCATTTTAAAATAGTGTAGGAGTGTAGGGGATGAACTGGGAAGAATAGGGCAGGGGAAGTCAATTATAGCACCAGGAAGAGGCACCTTTTCATGTTCAAATGGGGTGGATGGGAGGAATTTTGATGCCAAGATATATATTATAAATAGTGGTTGAAAAATCAGTGCAGATCTCTTTCCCTTTCCGAAACTATTGTTCCACTAACTTTGTGTGTAGCCAATGACAATCTTAAAAAATACCCTCCTTTTGCAAATTTTTTCTGATTTCTCTATAATTAGTTGCTAGGATCAACAAAGAGGAAATTAAGAAAGCTTAATTTCATTTTCAGCAGGAATCTTAATAGCATAACAAAAAAATAACAGGGGCGGGGAGCAGAGACAACACAATGGAGAGGGTGCTTTGACCCTTCAGCATCCAGCAATAAAGCGAACAAAGGCTCCAGAGCTGGTCTAGCCTGGCAAACAGCCATTTTTGTCTTTGAAGCCCTCAGTGAGATTGTTGAAATACATCTTCAAAAACAGGAAACTGTGTGATTTTGATTTTCTGGTAACCTCGCCCTTTCTCGCGAACTGCCAACCAGACCATGAGCTATTAACTTTGATTCACACTAAAATAGGATAGGTGCAGAATTAAAAGTATTTCCTTATCACTTAAATCTCTAGGTTTTCAGAAACAGCTATGAAGCTAAGTCACTTCTACTCATTAATGTGTCCAACAAACATTCCCGAAATGAGGCCTAGACAAAGGACAGAGACGCGTTTAGCTTTAGTTTTTGGTTAGTAACCAGCATGGGGAGGAAAATTCACCTTGGTAAGAGTAGGAAGTGGTGACTTGCTTTACATTAAAATAGTATAAATGGTAATTAAAATTTGGTCAATGATGATGGACATAGTAGATAATTAGTAATTCCAGTAACCACTTCCGCTTTGTCAGAGCAAGAAAGCTAATGAGCATAGAAATGGAATGGAGTGTCAGTTTCTTTATCTTTACATCAAAGGAGTTGACCTAGAACAGGGCCTGATAGTAAATATTTTCAACTTTGCCAGCCAGACAGTGTCTTTTGCATTTACCTAACTCCACCACTCATAGTGCAAAAGCAGCCGTAGACAATACACAAATGAGTGTGCGTGGCTGTGTTTCGATAAAATTCTATTTACAAACATAGGAAGCAGTCCTGATTTGGCCCGGGGGCAGTAGTTTGCTGACCTCTGGTCCAGGCATTTATACTTCATTCTCTCTGACTGTGGAAGTATAATTGTGAGACACAGAAGAGAAGAAAAAACACTAGCATTTTTTCTCTCTCTCTCCCTGGCCACTGAATCCTTTTCCTCAACTTACATTCTTCCATCTCTATCCCCATATCTTCTATCCAATGCAATCTGGCTTCTCTCCACACCACACTCCAGAAACTATCAGGCAAAGACCTAGGGTGCCCTCCTCATGGTCAAAGCTGGGGGTGGCCATCTAAGGCTCAACCTCCTTGATCTCTCTGAGGCCTTTGAATTTACTGAGCTCTTCTAAACCCTTACAACTCTGTTCTCTTCTGGTCCCTGGACCCAGCTCTCTAGATTGTCCTCCTCCCTCTGCCTGTGCTGGCTCCTTTTCCTCCATCTCTGCCAGGGTCTGCGTTAACCCTTTCCCACCCCATTCTCCATGAGCACAACCGCCACCCCCGCCCCCCATCAACCATCTCCTCTCATGATATTTCGTGAGATCTCTTGGATAACTACATCTGCCCATATCTCCAAGCTGAGAATCTTGGAGTCATCTTTAACCCCTCACCTTTGACCCTCAAACCCGTATATTCCCACTTCACCAATTGCCTCTCCCCTCCGCCACTCCTTGAATCAGTCCCTTCTCATAGATTGGTTATAAAATGTCCTCAGCTACCACTCCCTGCGCTGAAAGACCAAGATAGTCATTTAGATGATCTCTAAAAAATTGAATTTAGCTCTCTAAAAAATTGAAACCAGAAGCTAATATAAAAACCCAACTCTTTATTTGTTTTTGTTTTTTTTGTGAGACAGAGTGTTGCTCTGTCACCCGGGCTAGAGTGCCATGGCGACAGCCTAGCTCACAGCAACCTCAAACTCCTGGGCTCAAGTGATCCTACTGAGTAGCTGGGACTGCAGGTATGTGCCACCACACCTGGCTAAATTTTCTATTTTTAATAGAAATGGGGTCTCACTCTTGCTCAGGCTGATCTCGAACTCCTGGGCTCAAGGGAGCCTCTTGCCTCAGCCTCCTGGAGTGCTAGGATTACAGGGTGAGCCTCCCTTCTTGGGGCCTTTCCTCCACAAAAAAAAGGGCTATATATTAAAAATTGTATTTTATGGTTAGTATAAAAACAAATATAATCTTTATTGGATTATGTTAATTTTTTTCCTTCTGATTTTTAAAAGAAATTGAAAGAATGTTGTGGGTCCTCAGCTCTGTGCCTAATGGAGAAGTCAGTTCTGAGATATTTGTCAGATGCTGATAAAAGCACAAAAATTCTTTTAAAAAAATCTAATCAGGTAAAATATTTTCTATTTTAAGCTGTTTATCCTTCTTTTAAAGAAAATTGTAATGTTTACCAACAAGATTAGAAATGTCGGTGTGGATATCAGAATTATATTAATTAATCCATATAATATAACATTTGGTGACACTATTAGATACCAAAATAAGGATGTGAAAATAAATATTGATATGCTCTATTTGTGCTTTGATAATAAAATGAAAGCCAGCTATTACCTCTTTTGGTTACCACTAGAGAATGCATCAATCTCAAACAAAAATACTCTAGATCTTCCTTTCTATAAATCCTTTGAGTTTGTCGCTTCTTATTCTGATTCATTTGATTACCTCACTGATTCATCTAGCAAACATTTCTTAAATGCAACCCTTATGCCAGGAATTGTGCTAGGTATGGCAATACTCTGTCAGTACGGGTAACTTCTATTTTAACTGTGACATTTAATAGTATATTAATAGGCCTATCATCAGCTCATTCAGAAGTTGCCATTCCCACACAGTTGCCTCAATTATCCATGATGACAAAGACAAGCCCTGGCTACGATAATGCAAAAGGGATTGACACTTTACCTTAAAAGGTATTTTATGGGTTCCCAGTGGGGTGGGAGAGGGTGCGATTACAAGGGAAGGGTACCAGTGTGCTTTGCTAGTGATTAGGCTTGTATCACACATCGATTCCACTCTGCAAGAATAGGGAAGATAAAGAATGTGTTAGGCTAGAGTTTCTTAAACAAGGGGGTTTGAGAAACATAATAAAGCAACGCAGACCTGTTAGGGATCTGAGGCAACTTGTCTTGGGCTGCTTGTTAAGGGCTCGAACCCTTAATTAAATGTGTGACCTTGTGTAATGAGTTTAGTTTTCAAATTTAGAATCTCTATCTCGAGATTGCTGGGAGGAACATATGGCTCTGTATATAAAGCGCCTGGCACGAAGGGAACACTCATTGAATTTCAGCCCCTTGTTGCTGGAGCCAATCCAACCTGTAACATCAACAGTTGACTCAGATATGCTCTGGAATAAACTGTTGTGCAGTTGTCTGTCTTACGTGGGGTCTGGGCACAGTGCACGTGGAGGAATGGCAGCAAAGAAATCACCTGGGCTAAGAAAGCCCTGGCTAATCAAATAGTCCCCATAGACCAGGATGTGTCAGTCTCAGAACTGTTGACGTTGGGGCCATATCATTCTTTTTGGTTTTCTTTCAGAGACAGGGTCTCGCTGTGTCACCCAGGCTGGAGTGCAGAGGTGTGATCATATCTCACCGTAACCTTGAACTCCTGGGCTCAAATGATCCTCCTGCCTCAGCCTCCCAAGTAGCTGGGACTACAGGCACCCACCACCACACACAGCTAATTTTTTTTATATTTTAATTTTTTGTAGAGATAAGGTCTCGCTATGTCTCCCAGGCTCAGATAATTCTTTGTAGTTGGGGCTGTCCTGTGCATTGTAGGATGTTTAGCAGCATCCCTGGGTCTCTAGAGACCCACTAGATCCCAACAGTACCCACACCCCGAGATGCCTCCAGACATTGCCAAGTGTCTCCTGGGAGGCAAAATCGCCCCCAGTTGAGAACCACTGACTCGGAATGTAACCTTTAGCCCTGGCGACCTCATAGCTTGTCCTGAGAATCTAATGAAAGAAGGTGAGTGAAAATGAAACTACCTGGTAGCATGTAAAGCCCTAACCCAGGGATTCTCAGTGCTGCCTACACATTCCTACCACCGAGGGAGATTTTAATGTCTTGACGCCCCAGTACAGTTAATCAGAAACTCAGCTGGTGGGACGGAGGCAGCAGCGTGCTAAGGAATTGCCTGAGTAATTACAGGGGATGCCAGGGTGGGGACCCTCTGCTCTAAGCTGCCGTGTAATTCTCAGGACTGGGAGGTTGACTTTGCCATTTGATGAAAGGGCCTGAGTCCGTCCCTCCACGTGTACACAGTTTTAATCCACATATAGACACACACCACATTTGCTGACGCCCACAAGGTGCCGGCCGTGGTGTGGAGTCCGGGACAGGCAAAGTGGACCAAGACTCTGTTCTTGCCCTTGAGGGAATTATAATCTAGCAGGAGAGAGTCCTGCAGAGCCCGTTGAGAAGAGCCCGACAGAGTTTGCAGAGGGCATCATAGGTGAGAACACGCATGGGAAGGAAATCAGACGGGCCTTTCTGAAAGACGTGAAGGTTTTCATTTATTCTTGAACAGTCAGAGCCTAGCACTTGCTGCTGCATTCAGGTAAAAACTTTTGCTAGGAGTCTAAGAATTGGATAAAATGCTGACAGGTAAGTGAACATGAAGCACGCGAACACCTAGAGGATGATGGGTAGAGAAACTTCCATCTCCTGTACTACCAGCCCTGTTCAGTCAATTAGAAGTTTGGCTGGTAGGGCTTAAATCACTAATTCAGGCAACAGAGCATGGATGTGCCCAGTCTTTAGCCCAATTATCACGTCTTAGATCTCTAGACATTTTCAAAATGAGCAGCAGATTTTTTTCTAATATTTTACTATTAAAAATTTCAGACATACAGCAAGGTTGTAAAAGATTTCTATGGAAAACACCCATGTTCCCACCACCTAGAAGCCACCACTGAGGTTTGGCTATGCTCTACTTACTCCCCACACATCCATCCGTCCATCTGTCCCTCTGTCTATTCATCCCCGTGCTACATTTCTTTCAGTTAGTTCTCTGTCAAAGCAATAAAAAAGTGAACGCTTTTTTAAAATGGGTGTCATTCCCACATTGTTATGAAGCATTATTTTTACTTGTTAGCCAAGTCACGTACAGGGTAGAGTAGGGTATAGAGGACCGGACGGGTTAGGCCTTCAGTTGTTAGAAACCCAGTCTCTAAATTACTATACTTATCCTAATAACTCTTGAGACATCGCCTTTAAATTTGCTTAAACATTTCCTGTGGTCTTTGTAGATAACCTCTAGTGGAAAAAAAAAAAATGTTAAGTGACCAGTTCGCCCTAAAGGCTTTGTTTAGTTCACAAAACCTATGTGAAAAATGCGTTTTCAAGTCTTTCTGCTTCCTTAACTCAGAGTTGCTTCAAATAGACTTCCTCCCTTTACAAAGGCTTAACGATTTGTGTATTGAGTTGTTTCTTTCCGAGAGACATCTCACAAATACTCCAGCTGGGAAAAGAGATAAATAGCTCCATCTGAAAGTTTAGAAGAAGAATTTCTTCGGGGTTTTGTAACTTGGACACTTGGTGTTCTGAAAAGAATGTCTTGTGCCTGTTTAACATTGCAAAATCCTTTTCAGTTTGTTTCTAGGCAGTTATGCCAAATAAGTAGCTCTGTAATCCTCATTTGTCTTCACCTGACATCAAATCCCACTTTGTGATGGAGAATTGTTCCTTGATTTGACATTCTTTTAAAGAAAAATAAGCCAGCATTGAATTCTTAGCTGAATGCCACTAGTCGGGGTGTGCGTGTGTGTTTCCAATTACAAACGGGGCCTGCTATAGTACTTTCAGCTGAAATCCTTGATGAAGCATTTGAAAATCGTATTTACCCAGATGGGATATAAAACAGTAAGACTGGCTGCACAAAGCCCGCAGCAAGATTTATCTTCTTTCTTAATTAACTGTTACACATTTTAACATCGAAATAGAGGGAAACCTGAGGTAATTACAGCTTAAAATTGCCCAAGATGTCTCATTGGCTAATTTGAGTACCAAGTGGATAGTGGGGAAGCGGGACGGCTGGTGGGGTTTGGTGTGAGGAGTTAAGGACATCCTTTTGGGTTACTGAGAACTCTTGGATAGGGAGGTGGGCTGGCTTGTCGGGGGAAGATGGCTTCTAACCCAGCAATGGAAATAATCTATCATGACAAGTCTAGACTTAAAAGTCGTGGTGGTTGAGCTGTAGGCTGGCGTAGTGCTTTCCAGGGTATAACTGTGTCTGTGCTTAACTCAGGAACCAATGTCAGGGTGAGGGGAGCTGTCTGGGCTGAGCAAGGGAGCCAGAGTGCTGGGGCGCCCGGAGGAGAGAAGCAGGCTCAGATGCGGTCTTTGCTTCCCACACAGAGATGGAGAAAGAGCTGGAGACATGATCATTCCTGCTCTCTTTGGGGCTAGGACCCTGACATTTCAGAGCCCAACATTTTAGGGAGAGTAAACACTGCACATTCATTGGTCCAATGCCCAGTGGAGCACAAACGTCCCGGTTAGATTCAAATCCATTCTTAGCTTTGCTGGTCTGGAAGGTGAGAAGGGATGTCGAGGAGTTTCCTGCAGAGGCAACGGGCCTATGTCTGTAGCTGCGGGGCCTCAAGTTGGTTGTTCTTTCATGATGTAAGACACAGGGCCTCGGCGGTTGCCAGAGACACTTGGCTGTGTCCTCTGGGCTCCAGGGCCCTTCTGGAGACCAGGAAGGTGAAGATGTGGGCAGAAGTACCTGAGGGGAGGAGGGCCTGTGCAAGGAAAGAGCCGGTGAGGGAGGAGAGGGAAGGGGGCGAGGCAGTAAAGACATCAGGCTTTTGATGGCCCTGATGGTGGTTTCCTGTTCTTTGTTTCTTCCTGAAGTGGGGTAGTTCACATGATGGTGAACTCAGTGCCAGGGTAAAGCAAGCCAAAAGACACAGAACACATCTTCCAGAACATTCTGCATGCTTTAGGCCCCTGGCTGCCATTTGTTGGACAAGTCTTTAACTTCGTTAAAGATTCACTACAGAATTCTGCAATGCCTGGTGTGAGTGAATGGAGTAGGATTGGGCCCGATTAACTGCCCCAACCCTGTGGCAGGGCCTCCTCCCTGGTACTCAAGCCCAAACAGACTTGCGGATCATTTCTAAAGGTAAAGAATGAATGCATCCTTAAAGATATCTTAAAGCAGCCAGTCCCCAAGCCATGTGATTATTTTCATTCATTCTATTGTCGTGATGAACACCCTCAGCCTTCATAATATTTTGATCCCTATTTTAATGAACTTGAACCTCTGGAAATTGTTGCCTCTACCACCCCTGGAACACATGGTAATCTTGTGTAAAGAAAGGCATCAGACATACAAAAGCACCCCACAGAGCAAACTGGCCATCAGAAAGGGTGAAGAAGCAAAAAAAGAAGAAAACAAATTTAAAACACTTTAAAGGGACTGGAGAATTACTAAACAAGCATAATAAAATTCAAGACAGGAAATTGAGAAGCTGCCAAATTCATTCATTCATTCGGCAGTCATTTTGTGCAGGCTGAGAGTGGAGCACAGTTCAAAGTGTTAGGAAGTAAAAATATTCAGTCCCTGGAACACCAAGACTGATGTCTGATATAACCCAAAAACTGGAGGAAGGATCCATTCATTGGTCCTGACCAGCAAGCTTACAGTCTCAAAGTGAAAAATTTTGAACTCTTGAATTTAGTATCATTTGACCCACAGGAGCAAGATTCATCAAGAATACCCAAAAAGGACAAAACAAAATATTATGTGGCTCTTGTTCTTAAGGAATATTATTAAAGAACGAAGAAAGAAATATTTTATGTCAAAGAATATTTTCTGTTACCAAAGTTAAAAAGCTTTATTGTCTCTGTTTGTTTCTTGTCTCCTAATCTCTTATACATATTATTTATATTTCGGGCTTATTGTTTAATAGGGACATTAAGAAAGAGGCTACCGTTCGTTCTATTAGTCCATGGTTTTAGAAATGGTTTCCAATAACAAATCCGTGAGATTTGAAAAGTAGGGTATGAATAGCTTAAGAGCGCTTGGTCTCAGCTGATCGCAGCCGGTGCTGGCTTTCTAAGTTCCTGGGGTGTCTATTTCCTTTGCAAATTAAGACTGTATCCCCCTCTGGTGATTACTGGGGCTGATGGGTTTTGCTCTGCCTTTCACTGAAGGCCTCTTCTTTTCTTTGGCTCACCTTCTGTTGCCCTTCCTTATTTGTAGATCACTGAGGGAGGCAAGTTTCCTTTGAATGTCATTAACACTTCGTAATTAGCCAGGAAGCCAAGAATACCAAATGTCCCTTTCCCATCACAGAGCAGACTGTTTTGTTTTCTCTCCTGAACCCCAAGCAGGAACTGGCTGGGTAGGAACTGGCCCCACTACTCAAAGAGTGATTGATTTCATTGGGAAGTAAAATTTGCACAACACCCTCAGAAGCTCTTGACGGGTCAGGCTCAGAACTCAGCAAGCTTTTCTTTCCAATGAATCTATGGTTAATACCTTCGGGCTGCATAGTTTATTCAGTCCACAGCTTCTTCCGCAAACATAAACCACGAAAGGACCATGGAGTCACAAGAGTGACAACAATGCTATTGAGAGGCAGAACGCAGGAAGCCCCGGGCTTGGGAGTCAAACAGACCCAGATTCAAGAGGAGGCGCATGGACAACATACACTTTTTATAAAACGTCAGGTTGCAAGGTATAATTTACATGTAATAAATTTCCCCCTAAAGCCTGGTGTTTGGAATTGTGCTTTTCTATAATCCCTGCAGGAAATTGCACTGCGTTCAGAGCCAGGAAACATGCTCCCACCCACCCCACCGAACAGCTCTGAGCTCCGCATCGTTTGTAAAATGTGCGAGTTGAACTAGGCGAGGAAAGGACACCTCTGCATTATAAGAAGTCTATAGTTTTACATTTTAAATGACTGAAATGAGCAAAACAACTTTTCTTCCCTAAAGATTTTCAAGGATCTCCTGATTGAAGTTAGCTGTTGAAAGAACTAAGCTTCTATAGCTGAAGCTTTCGTTTTTACAGTTGCTGCTGGAAGAATTTCTAAGCATGTTGGTATAAACAGTTCCCACCCCCAGTCCCCACTCCTAGACTAACCCGTGTCCCGCGCTCCCCCACCTCGGTCACCCCAGTCCTGCAGTCGGCTGAGGCAGTGGGAACAGGAAATGAAGTTTCTCAGAAAGTTCGGGCAGCCTTGGACAAGTGCCAGATGGCACGGGAGCATAAGTGCCCGAGGCAGGGAGGGCTCCCCTCCTGTGGTTACAGAAACGCCCTCCTTATGCTCCTCTCTCAAACCCACCTAAGCTGAACCGCAAAAGCATTGCCGAGGAGAGGAAAGCGTCCAGCATTCTTTGGTTATGGATTTGGGGCCCTGTTCCATCAGATTTTGAGCAAGACATTCTGACTTGGTCAAGCTTTCAGTTTGTTCTCCCCTTGGTGTCTCTCCCCCAAAACAAACAAACACGTGCTGGAATGAGCAAAGCGTACACATTCCTGGGGCCCAGTTTATATCTGGAACTGGAATGTGATGTTTACCAGCACGATGTGCCAAGCTTCGAGTTTGTGGAGAGTGTTCTCCCCGTGTCGACCTCTGTGGCCTGAGACCTATAGTCATGGGAGGAGAGTGTGGCAGCTGCTCTCTGGCCTTTCTCCTGCAGATGGGACACAAGCGTAAGACGGGCATAGCTGGGGGACAGGGGGAATTGAGTGTCCTTAACTCCTGGCCATTCATGGCAGCCTCATTTTCTTTAAAGTCCTGTTCGAAGTTGATTTCCATAGGGCCCTTGTGAGTTTGAGAAAAATCAAGGCAAAGCCTGTTCTATTATTTCTAAGTCACATGTGTCACCTGCTAATATACTATATGATTTTTGTTTTTATTGTTTCTTGTCTGTCTCCTCTCATTAGAACGTAAGGGTGTGAGAGCTGGGATTCATGTCTTTTTTTTTTTTTTTTTTTGCCATGTCCCCAGCGCCTAGAACAGTGCCTGGGATCTAGCAAGAGCTTAATAGATATTTGCTGACTGATTCAATGAACAAATTAATGAGTGACCTCTAATAAAATCCTTTCGAACAGATTTTTTTTTTTGGAGGGGGAACCGAATCTTTAAGTAAATCACAATAAATATTTATTGAGTCTATGGTGTGAATCAAACAAAAAAAATACATAATAAAGAAATAGAACAAGAAGGTGTCAACTGACTAGTCTATCCAGGGAAGTAATAATTAAGCACCAAAAAATAAACTGTATAGAATACTACTCAGGAATAAAAATAAATGAAATATTGACACTTGAAGCAACATGATGACTCAAAATTATAATGCTGAGTTAAAGAGGCTAGACTAAAAAGAAGGTCTACTGGATGATTTCATTTATATCAAATTGAGTCTATAAAACATAATGTACAGTAACAGGAAGTAGATCAGTGGCTGCCTGGGTCCTGGGCCTGGAGGGGGAGGGATTGCCAAGGGGCATGAGGAAACTTTTATGGATGACAGATATGTTCATTATGTTGATTGTGGAGACAGTTTTCCAGGTGTGTGTATAAATCAAAACTCACCATATTGCACATTTTAAATATGTGCAGTTTATTGTATGTTGATGATGACTCAATGAAGCTGAAAAATGCAAAAAGAATGTATTTTAATGCATCAATCAAGAACTACCCTTTGAGTGTCCAACAGGCAGTTGAATTAATTATTCTGATTCTCATTTTCCTTTTCTCTAACTCATCAGGCTCTCCCCAGAATCAATCAAGCGGGCACTCAGTGAACTGGTGTGATAAAGGACATTTATGCTTGTCGTGATATATCTTAGGTTTTTATTTCAGAAGCAAAAGTACCATAAATATGATCCACAGACCTTTTGATTCATAACCTGCTTCTCCAACTCTGTCTTCATCAGAAGAACTGCCTTGCATTATTTTTATTATTCATCCAACAAGCATTTATTGTACTTTTTTTTTTATGAATCCTTTTTTAATTTCCTCTGATCTCTTTTAAATTCTGATCCTGTCTTCCAAGATATCAGGTACCCAGCTCCCATCCTCCTCTCTTCATAAGCTTATCTTAATATCCAGCAAGCAGGTTTTCTCTTCTAACATACAAGTCATTGGTAAAATTATGAAGAACACCAGGCCCCAGAAAGAAGACAAGAAAGAATTTCCCAAGCTGTCTCTTAAACAAGCAACCTCTGTCATTGAAATCCTGAAGGTTTGCTCCAAGATGGGGTCTCAATCTAGAAAAAATGTCAAATTCCACTGGCTTTCCTCTTGTTTTCCACCCAATCAATAAATTTGCTTCAGCTCAGGGTGACAGGATGTGTCACAGCAAAAATAACTGTATAAACTGAGAAGAAACGTGAGATGTTGATCTTTGCCTGACATAAACACATACCGCTTTTCTGCTTAGCATTCTTTCTGTATAGACTTCGCCTTTTTTCCAGATGGTGCAGTCAATTGTGTTTGGGCCATTCTCGTGCAAATTATGATTTACGAGTTCACGTTCATGGCCTGGTTGTTTCATTACCTGACATGCCAGTGAACTGTCTTCCTTTTTAGGTATGCTTGGCCACAGTTTCATCCCCCCCGCCCCCACATCCTTACCTTTTAAAAATTAAATGTGAAATCATGTCTCCCCAGTGAGCCTAGTGAAGGTGTAGCTGTTAAAGAGATAGTGGAAGCTCTACACTCTGGAGTCCCAAGTCCTAAGTTTGAGTCCTGGCCTTGCAATCTTCTGCCCCTCAGGGTTGCTGAGGACTCTCAGAGCCTCAGTTTCTCTATCTGCAAAACAGGGCTGATAATACAACCTGCATTTATTAAAACACAAGATCTTACTAATACCAACCCGTATTTTATTAAAACATCAAGAATGAGTCGTGCCCATCGCTGAGGAATGGCTGAGCAATAGGTTCCTTTTGGTCTCCCTGGTAGAACGAGTTCCCAGTCTGCCTTTGGGAAGATCCTAAGTTCTTAATTGCATGAGTAGTGCTGTTTGTGTTTTTGGTTTTGGTTTTGCGTTTTTCTGTTGTGTTGGTTTTTTTTTTCTTCCCACTTTCCACTTGGATGTGTTACCAGGCCTAATGGGTCTTGGTTAGAGAGCTATAAATCACAGGCGCTGTGCTGCTAGAACAGGACTGCTGTGGATCTAATTATACAAAAGATCTCTGGGGCCTGTGAGGCATTTCATTAATTGTGTTTAATCTAAAACAATGGGGAAGTCTGGTGGTTTCCTTGGAAATACCCGAGTTCAGAGATTTAGGTCATAGATTTTCCGCAGCTTTCTTACAGGGAATTAAACATGTGTCCAAGTGATCGAAGGTCTTGTATTCAAGTCAGCTTTTGCGTCCCTCTAATCACTTACTAATAACCTAACTAGCACCTCATGGCGGTGGATATACAGTCCAGATTGAATTGGCTTTGTAGGTAAAATGGCTTTCTATGTTTATTCCTACATCAAGAACTCTCTCTCGCTCTCTCTTGTTTTCATAGAATGGCCCATAGTCGTGACTTGCAGAAGATGGCACAGGCAACTCATGATCTGCTGTACTATAATCTGCGCATCTTTTCATTGTTAAAAAAAAGAGATTCTTAAAGAAGCCAAAGTGACATGGTGCAGCCAGCTCCATTTCCTGCCAACCTAGGCTCTCTCCTAAATGTAGCCAGTCAAGGGACAGAGGAGGCCACCCTTTCTCCTGGTTGCCAGACCCACTCCCAGCACCCGTGATGTCATGACAATCAAGTGCTCTTTTCACACACACACACTCACACACACACACACAGAATTCTGAATTCTTTTCAAACTCCAATCAACCTTCCTGAATGACCATCCAGATAGGAGTTCAGAAAGTCTGTTTTTGCAACAGAAGGAAGTATATCAGCTCACTTTGTATTTGCAAGTGGACATGACGGCAGTTCACAGCAATCCGAAGGGATGGAAAACTCATTAGCTGCCTATTGAATCCAAAGGAAAACAAGCATTTCCCTCAGATGTGCAGGCCTTCACGTGGCAACACCAACTGGTCATGCTCATCGTAAGACTAGAACCAGGCAGGGGAGGAAAAGAGAACAATTCGGATGAAATCTGGAAAGAGTAAAGGGAAGAGAAAAAAGGAAAGACCCTGACAATGCACTGGAAGGGACACGATGGGTCCCCTAAGATAATGTCCCACATTGAGGATATGGAGTGTGAAGCAGGTTTGGTAAACAGCTGCCTAAGCAGCCTGAACTGGGTGGATTTGATACTTGCTTTTGTCTAGTTGTCCTGCACTGCTCAGTGACTCGCAGACACCCACTGGGCATTGTAAACCACTTCCTATGTGCCGAGTGTTCACACTGTTCCTCCGTAAGGGACCCGCAGGCCCAGTCCTTACCAGCCATGCGGAGAGGACGTGGTTTGTCAGGGAGCACTCCGGACTCCCCTTTCGTCTCACATTCTGCACGTCCAAGATCCCAGATAGGTTGTGGCACAGGGTGCCAGGCAGGGAAACCAGCATGGAGGAGCCCACGAAGCAACCAGGAAGGGGGACAGGGAGGGGTCGGTGGGGAAAGAGGGAAATGCTACTGAACTGGTTGAAGCTCTGTCTACACAACAAAACACCTGGCTAAAAGAGGAAAGATACATTCAGTTAAAAGCCTGTCACTGTGTTTGCTTGACACCAAATCCCTGCTTCGACTGGCTTCCCTGCTTTTGCCCTGAGCAGTTGTTTGACTGAATTGATCCATTGTGGCTTCAGCATAGAAACAGCTTCACAGCAGAATTTGCGCACGGAGTCAAGTCATGGAAATGTGATGCCCAAACGACTATGGAATCGTGAGACGACAAGAGTGAGAGTTGTAGCAGTTTACAGAAGGTCTAAAGCAAAACTGAGAAGAGTCAGTGCTGAAAATAGGAGTCTTCACTCCAGGGCTGATCTTCTCCAGGTTACAATGCACACTGACCTCCTAATTTTAGAATCCTTGGGAGCTAGCAAGTCCTGTTCCAAGGAATTTTTCATTTCAGGTAAACAAGCTGTTGTTCTCCTGGGGGCGTTTCCTTTCAAATTACTCTTATCTTTTACTGTGGTCAAAGTGCAGAGCAGTGGTGACCCTACAGCAAAGCCAACACCAGAGCTTGAAATCAGAATGCGTCCCACCCTGCCCAGGCTGCTCCCAGGACCTGCGGCGCCCCCTGCATCCACAGCTCCTCCTTCCCTGCCCTCCTTCCTTAATCCACCATTTCCACCTGTTCCTGGACTGATTCTACCCCTCTGTACCTCCGGTCCAGGGCTCCTTTCCTAATCCTATTAGAAGAGTGATAGTTCTAAAATGAACATAATAGTTACACTACACCATTATTATTATGAATCATCAGATCACTTTGCTCCCCTGCTCCAGACCTTCCACTGGCTGCTTATTACATAAGAATAAGATCTCAGCGATGGAAACCTGTGGGCTGGGCCTTCTTCAGCGCTCTCACCCCATGAGCACGCAGCAGTCGGCAGGGGGCTTCTCTCCCTCCTGCAGCACCTTGAGCAGTCTCCCGCCCCCAGGACCTTTGCACTTTGCACTAGCTGCCCCTCACCCTGCCACTCTTTGTCCCTCAATCCCTCACCTGGCTGACTCTCTCTTGTCATTCTTGTCCCAGCTCAAGCTTTCCATGTCTGCAGTGAGGCCTTCCCAGACCACCCAAGGTAAATGTGCAGCCTCCCAACCCCCACCGTGCTCTGTAGCACGTCACTTTGGTTTTCATTCTAAATAGTACGTATCACACTTGGAAATTATCTTCTTCATTCTTTGGTTGACTTGTTGATTCTCTAGCTTAGAATTTATTCTCCAAAGGGCGGGAATCTTGCTTGACTTTTTCAAGCTGTATTTATTGAATGAATAAATGTCAGCACACACAGACCAACTGTCTCCCGTTGCCTCCATACCCTATCCAGAATTCAGCTTAGAGGTTCCTGGAAACTTCCGCTTCACCCCCCTCTCTCTCTCTCTCTCACACACACACACACACACACACACACACACACACACGTCTTTCACACCATCTCACCCTACCCCACCTTCCCACCATCTAAGAGTTCTGGATATATCTAGATCAGCACTTAACACATAGAATTGCAGTATCTCTCTCAAATCCTTTGAGCAACTTGAGGGTGGGGACCGTGTCTTACTCACATATGAATCCCTAGCATAGGCTTGGTCCACATGCTCAATAAATACTTGTTGAATGTGTAAATAAAATAATGAATTAAGGAAAGAGGCTTATTAGTACAGCTGATGGCCTATTTTCATATAGGGTTTTACCGAGAATCAGCAAACTGTCTATAAAGGGCCAGATAGAGAATATTGTAGGGTTTGCAGGCCATACCATCTCCGTCGCAATGACTCAATTCTGCTACTGTAGGAGCAAAGCAGCCACCAACAATATATAACCTAATGGGCATGACCGTGTCAAGAAAACTTCATTTACAAAAAAAGTGGTGGGCTTGGTTTAGCAGCGACTCGGCTAAGACCTTTATATGTATTGCCTTGTTTAACATTAAAACCCCTTGATGTTGATACTATAATTATTTCCTTCCCGTGGATGAATAAATTGAGACTCAGAGAGGTTAAGTACCTTTCTCTAAGTGGTAGAGCCGACCCATTTGCTGGAGGGCGTAGGCTAAGAGATCCCAAGGAATAATCCGTCCACTGGAAAAGACTGAGGAATCAAAGATGACCAGCAAAATGCTTTCTTAAGAACAATTAAGATCGACAGGAAAGAAAGTTGAAAATACAAGATCAAATATTTTTTTCTTTGCTATTTGGAGATGTGGAACATTCAAGTGATTTGAAAGAGAAAAAAATGTTCTAATGTGCCATAGACTTGAAGAGAGTCTTAGGCTATAGTCTGCCACAAAGTACTAAAATGTCCCGAACTGTCTGTGTCTGGAAGTCTCGGGAGGGGGCGGCGTTGGGGGGAAGGCAGGTACCGGCATCCACCGAATACGTTCCATGCACACTTAGCCTCACCTGAGTCACAAAATCCCCCTTTAGCCTCCTCAGTGATGACTAGTCATTAGCAGGAAAAGGGAACTACTTCAGATTTCGGCCCCGGGCTACGGGAACCTGTCTGGTGAGAGCATATTAATCTTGATCTGCCAGAGAAAGTAACTCAATGTGACCTTAAAGAGATTCCCCTTACCCATGATTCTTTTCTGCCTTTGTTTCAGTACTACCAAGCACATATCTTGTAAACATTAAACATAAAAATCTAAAAAATAAAAATAAAATAAAGACTCAATCTTAAAGCATAAGGTATAAAAAAGGTAAGGCACATTTGGATTTATACATTCAATTGGACATAATTTGAGAATCTTCTCTCTTAGAACACAGGAATAAACATTACCTATCTAAGCTAGGGCATGCAGTGCCAAAAATTCTGTAGTGTTCACCTTGACATTTGTTTACATGTATTAACAATGGGGAAGGAAGGCAGGGAAAGAGAAAGAACATGGCCCTGCCATCCCCACCATGCCGGGTTCTGTGGCTGCCTTCCCAGCTACCCTGGGCTCCAGGTTACAGTTTGCTTCCTGGGCCACCCTGGCCTCTGTGGCCTCAGACAAATTACTTGACTTTTCTATGCCTTGGTTTCCTTTCTGTAAGATGGGCACAGTGCTAGTGAGACCTCAAAGGGCTTTCGTAAGGACTAAATACAACCTATGACACAAGGTGTCATTCTTTGAAGAGAGAAAGAAAGTCTCCTGGTTATTACAATCCGTTGATAAGAGGGATGTGAAATCATAGAGTTGTTAGATCTGAAATGGACCTTAGGTTCCAACCCCTCATTTTAAAAATAAGGAAACTGAGGACAGAGCACACAAGTGATCTGTAGCATTCAGATACTAAGCTGGGTTGTCCCTATATAGATAGAAGCTTTTAGGATGTTTAAAAAACATGTTTTTAACTATATATTTTTATAATACATGCCCCTACTACTGACTAATTTAGTAGCATGAAAGAAATGCTTTATATAATGACTTTTATATACAGCTTCTCTACATATTTTTCCCAGAAAAATGATACATATTTGAGTGAAAAATAGACCAAGCTGGATGGATTAAAAAATGGTCCCTTGGTCGGGCGTGTGGCTCATGCCTGTAATCCTAGACCAGCCTGAGCAAGAGAGACCCCATATCTACTAAAAAAAAATAGATAGAAAGAAATTAGCTGGACAACTAAAATATATAGCCTGTAGTCCCAGCTACTCGGGAGGCTGAGGCAGAAGGATTGCTTGAGCCCAGGAGTTTGAGGTTGCTGTGAGCTAGGCTGACGCCACAGCACTCTAGCCTGGGCAACAGAGTAAAACTGTCTCAAAAAAAAAAAAAAAAAAAAGGTCCCTTGGAAAAATCTCATCCAATCGATTATTGCTTTGTGATTATAAGTTTGTACAGTTTTTTTTTTTGTAGTTTTTCCCACCAATATGTATGAAATGTAAAATGATTAAACGTTTTGAATGGGCAATTCCATTCCTAGAAATATGTCCTCTAGAATTTCTTGCATAGGTGTACATGATAGAGGACAAGGGTGTTCTTTGTAGCATTAGGAACTCTCCATAACTTAAAATACCCTTCAGACATCTCATTTTAATAGACACTTAGCATTCCATTCTGTTTACCATAGCTTATCTGACCAACGTCCTTTACCTGGGTATTCAGTTTATTTCAAACTTTCTCTTGGATACAGCGACAATTCTTATGGGCAATCCTTGTGCAGAATAGCTTATCTTAAGAGAGAAAAATGATGAGGCGTTGTATATCTTATACTAGAACAGCCACAACATCACATGGAGAATAAAAGAAATAGCTCAATTAGTGAGTTAATAAAAAGCCACTGCACACTGCCTAGTGTCCTCCCATAAAAGACAAGGTAACCCCAGGGCATTGAAAGCCACTCCTAATGAATACAGGAATCATCCCAGGATTGGCTGAGTCGTTCCAGCTGCTGGCCTGTCAGAAGCTGATCTTGTGGTGATTTGTGGAAAGAAAAATATCCCCGTTGGCTCTGGTTTTTAAAATACTCCAGGGACAAGCACATATGGAGAATTTACCATGCGGGAAGCTTCTTATGTTCTTACCCCAGGGTACAGAAGAAAGAAATATAATGTGGCACAAGGGAGGATGGGGTGGTGTTGGGGATTGGATCTGCTTGTGGCATTTGTCACACAGCATCCCAACTTGGAGATGCAAATGAGACAAATGGAACTGAAGGTGACAAGTAATAGTAAACCTCTCTTTTTGCCACGGAGTTTTGAATATGTTCGTGTCCCCAGAATTGAATCCATAACTAAACCCTGGTGATAGTGTTTCTAGGAATTGAACCCACGTAACAAAGTAAGTGCAAAATTCATTTTAGAACAGAATTATCGGTGTAATCAGTAGTGTTAGAGTGTGAATTACTTTGAGGGGGAAAACATAAATAAATGGGTCATTTTGGCCTACACTGTGTCAACTGCTCCTTTGCTGTGCCATGGAGAGACACGCCAGCCTAGACATCACACTAAGAGAAGAAGAGGTAGATTATTGGATGACTCAAGTGTGTGGAAATAGCCAAAATGATTTTTGACATATAGACTGGTTAAGTCAAACATATCTAGTCAATCAATCAATTCATCCACTGGATAGATATTTTATACCAATATCTCTGTACCAGTTTAGAGATAACATAGAAAGAATAGTAAAAAACCTTTTAAACAAAGGTCATTCTTTATG
This sequence comes from Lepilemur ruficaudatus, assembly GCA_963574885.1. Lineage (NCBI taxonomy): Eukaryota > Metazoa > Chordata > Mammalia > Primates > Lepilemuridae > Lepilemur > Lepilemur ruficaudatus. The sequence continues at coordinate 20,742 of CAUYRT010020477.1, forward strand.
TCAGTCATAAAAATAAAATTGTAAACAGAATCTATATTATACGACAGTTTTTAGCACAAAGGATTTACAGCCGGTGGCTTTAAGAATAGCGAGTTTCGCCTTCCTTTTCTTTCTGTTTGGTTGTCATGGGAGTCTGTGTTTATGGGGAAATTCTGAATGTATTTGCTACAAGGAGCTGTTTCTGATTTCTTAGACCACTATTCTTCCGAAGTAAAAATAGCTGAGAAGGGGTGAGTTTACTAAACGTGCATTAAGCAAAAGCACATTTTAAAAAATTAGACTCAATCAGAAAGATGTTTATTAGCAATGTATTCAAACCAATGTATTCAGGTAGACCATTTTAATTCTATTCAAGTGACTCAGAATTTGAAAGTCTACCTGAAGCCTTATCATTTTGGAGAACATGTAGAGAATAACTTCCTGACACCCTCAGGGAGACTAGGGAGATATGAAAATATGTGTGAAAATTGTCATCCGATGGTCCAAGAAGTCTCAGAGAGAATTGGGTTGTTCAGAAAACTAAGCATACTTTCTAAGCACGGGGAAAGACGAACGAAGCAATCCCTAAAGCCCACATTGCTAAATCCATGTAGTACAACACAGAAGCACATGGCTGTGTGACTCCACTCTGAGAAAATTACTTAATCTTTCTGGCTGTCAGTTTCTCCATTCGTAAAGTGGAAGACAAAAATCCCGACTTTAAAGATGGCTGAAAGGATTATGAGATCCAGTGTGTGGCCAGGTCAGTAAGAGGGACCTTTTCATTTCTGCTTAACCTCTGTGCCTCCTCCACGTCCAATTCCTGCCACTCCCTAAGTGGCTTTGCTCCTGTGCATGGTCAATGAAAAACTTTGGGGTACCACTCAACGCGTGGCTGCCAACAATTGCAGTCCACTGCTGCTTCAGCAAATCACTCTGACCATTGGTCAGGACGATGGAAATTCATAATGATTATTTGCCATGGTGGGCTGGTCAGTTAAGAGAAAGATTATCAATTCAATATATTGTATGTTTCATTATACACTACCATGCATATAGCACATTGCCAGATGCTATGGAATACATGAAAAAGTTACATATGGTGAAAAGCAGATCAAAAAAAATAATTATACAACAATATTAGGATGTGATTGGGGGCTGTGAAGTGTAAGGAGAAAGGCTGTAGGACTGATGGCAGAGCCTGGCATTTACTACTTCCTAGAGGTTTAATCTAACGCTGCAAGAATGCACCTGACCAGTTCTTTTTCTTTTTTTTCGGTTCCATGAAAGATACTAATGTTATTGACACAGTTATATTAATAATAATAATAGCTAAATGCATTCAGCACTTAATGTGTACCAGCCATCATACTAGATGCTTTGCATGCACAACCCCAATAGTGCTCTCAACATCCCTTTGAGACTAGCGTCATCATTCCCATTTTGGAGATGAGAAAACTGAGCCTTGAGGAAGTGAACTCACACAACCCCATGCAGTCAGGAAGCAGGAATACTGCCTCTGGAAGTAAATCTGACTTCAACTCCTGCTTTCTTTTCCTTGTATCATACCACACCAACAGAAAGGAGATGCTTAGGATGCTGGTACTTGCCATCTGGTCCTATCTCCTCTCTGTAAGGTTAAGGGAGGAAATCTTATTTCTAGGCTGCGAGGGAAAGGCGATGAATGATGGGACAGAGGCACTCCACAGGGGCCTGGTCATGGTTTTCCCCTTGGAGATGTTGAGAACTGCAAAGCAATATTCCCACAGTACCTGGAACATATCAAAGAACAGTCAATATGAATGACCTACAAGAGTGATACTGAATTCCACCATGAGCTTGCATCAGAGAGAAGCCTCCAGAGGTTTAATCCAGGCTGTGAAAAGCCAGAAAAATATGCAACTAAGTGAGGCAATAAGTAACATTCCCCTCAACGAATGGATTTCTTAAGTCTTCAGTATGAACTTCATCCAGAAGAAATGAAGACACAAGAAGATATCATACTAATTGCCACTGCAAGTCCCTGCAGTGTCCCCGCTTGGACCCTGCATCTCATCATAACAGGTGAGGGTCCTGCCTTCCTTACAGTTCCCAGGTAAGTTGCTCCAAGTTCGAACTTTGAAACTGTCCTCCATTGCCCTGCAAAAGGAACTCAGAAGCCATGTTCCCTGGACACTGCAAAGGAGGCAATATCATGTAATTTGCTGAAAGCCTGCGCCAAACTCTGCAACTCATCCAACCTGTGATTAAAGGGAACAAGGCAGGTCTGTTCTCCTTTGGCCTTTTTTTTACTTCCTTGCACATCGTGTCCTGTCGTGAGAAATGAGCCTATGGTTTCACTTCCAGTCTGTTCAACGAGTAGAATGCTAAGGCCTCAGCACTGAGATAGAACGAAAGTCTGAGGGCAGAGTCCAGAATGCCACCCACTGTGATGAAAACAGACAGCATTCACCCTAGTGAGGGGCCACTCTTGGGACTGGCGTGCCTCTCCACACTGCCTTCAGTGGGGAGGAAACAACCTGCCTTTTATAGTCATCTAAATCACTGAGTCAACGCAAATGTTGATAAATATTTAAACTGAAGATTACTAACAGTATCAAAGACTTGAGATTTGACTTTGAGAAATACCTTTGAGAATACAAAGCTTGCCGTCTGATTCCTACCCTGGAGTACTTAGAATGTAATAGACAGATAAGAAACCAAACCCTAAAGGTTAAGCAACCATGGAGGGAAGAATAGATTAGCACAAACTTTCATTACTAGAAGGGTGGTAGCCCCAATATTTAGTATGGCACAGTGGCAAGGGAATAGAAAACCCGGAATTGGCAGGGTGCGGTGGCTCACGCCTGTAATCCTAGCACTCTGGGAGGCCGAGGCAGGAGGATTGCTTAAGGTCAGGAGTTTGAGACCAGCCTGAGCAAGCGTGAGACCCCATCTCTACTAAAAATAGAAAAAAATTAGCCAGGCTTGGTGGCACATGCCTGTAGTCCCAGCTACTCGGGAGGCTGAGGCAGGAGGATCGCTTGAGCCCAGGAGTTTGAGGTTGCTGTGAGCTAGGCTGACACCATGGCACTCTAGCCCATGGCACTCTAGCCCAGAGTGAGACTCTGTCTCAAGAAAGAAAGTAAAAAAGAAAACCTGGGATTTAGTCTATATTTTTCAAGTGCAAAATTGACCATGTAAAATTTCTGGTCCAGATTTTGAAAATTTATAACACATGCAAGATATCCAAAGTCCCTTCAAATAGTTTTTTAAAAAACAAAAACCATGTGAATGTCCAGGGAAGGAAGGAGATGGGAAGGAAGGTTCTGGAGACTGGTGTGGCTGGTGCAGACGCTTCTCAAAGGAGTACCAAGGGGAACGAGGCAGGGGGAGAATCTTCTTCATTCAGAAGCACCATGAATGGCAGGAGCAGATGATGTAGGTGTGGGTGGGCAGCGTCTCCTGGGCTTTCAAGTGCTTCTTACCTTTGGTCACTCACCTATACCTTTAATTTCTTTCTCATGAATTTATATCGATTCTGTCTAATCAAAATAGCTAACATTGATGGAGCATTTTACAGCCTCAGGCACTGTTCTGTGGGTGTCATATATTGCCTTACTAAATTTCACACCAACAATATGGCGTAAGTACTACTACTCTCTTCATTAAAGATGAAAGCACTGAGGCACAGAGATTTTAATTAACTGAGTCAGGGCTGCACAGTTAGTATATGGCCCAACCTGCATTTGAACTCACGCAGTGTGATGAGAAAGCCCAATCTCATTCCCCTAACCTGAAAGACCTTATCGTTGGGGTGGAAAGGCGCGGGTGGAAACAGATTTCTCACGCAGAGATTAAGATATATAAGTAAACAGTTTATTTTATCCCTTTGGGTGGGGGAGAAAGAGAAGAAGAGAAGGGAGGTGGGGTGCAGAGAGCAGGGAGATGGCACAGCATCCCAAAGAAAGAGAAGGGAGTGCCAGCAGCGAGGCCAAGGGGCTCTCTGATTTTAAAGGAGGTGAAGAGAAAAAAAAATAGTGATGCTGTCAGTTGATAACAAAAGCAGCAGCAGGTAAATAACAAAAACTGCAGCATGTCAAAGTGTAAGACTTGGTTTCCCGCCCTTCCTTGGAGAAGGGATTATCACAGGAGATGAGACTCTGTCGTCGAGACGGGTGAGGCTTGGAGCGTGTTCTCCTGCTGTTTACTCAGGGACTCTGTAAAAGCAGATTCTCAAAAAACAATTTTGGAGAAGAGAGACTTACATCTCTTTTCCATCCATTCAGCTCTTTCCAGACGTTGCGCAAAACAGAACTCCTGCAGGGCGCCTGATAGCGAGAGAACTCATAGGATTGATCTTTAACCGTTACTGGGCAAATGGTGGGATTAGATATTTTCCTGTTATTTTTGCAAGGCCGCCCCTTTCACTTATTGCTCAAAACTCAAGATTTTTGAGGATTTATCCAATGAGATATCCATGAATTCTCTTTCGTTTTTTACTATATTTTACATGCGTAAACCTAACCACAGTATCATCCTCACAAGGAAACAAGGCAGGTTATCACATCTCCTGTGAAGCTAAAAATGTTGTTTCTCAATTCCTTGGCTGACCTTCCCGGCGAATCTGCTGCAAAAACAGTTTTTATGGTGTCTGTGTCAAAGTTATATGATAAGAAAGACATGAACCTAATTCCTTTTTTTTTTAAAGGACTGTGCTGGCTTTTGCAGCCCCTGGCTGTGCAGTGCCAGCTAATGCATGCCGTGGGGTGGTCCCCGGTGAGTGCTTTTCCCTTTAGGCTGCTTTAATCTCAAGTCAAGGGTATACACAGGAATAAAGGACACGCTGCGTATTCGATAATATTATATATGAAAAAAGAGGCTTTATCATGTCTGTAAGAGCCAGGGTCCCATCCCTGCATCCATTTCATTGTGCAGTAGGGGTCATTAATTTGTGCAATATGGGGGAACCAAGGAGGCCACTTCCTCATTATAGCACAAGATGCTGCAGCCCCAGCTGTTATGAAACCGCGCTGAGCTTCACAACAGGAAGTACCATCCATGGCCGGTAAACAAGGCCTTTCCTTCCCTTTTAGGAGGCCTCAGAACTTCCTTACCCGAGTTCCAAATCCTTTTACAGATGCTTACTTAGGAATTTGGACTTTTCTCTCCTTCTCTTAACTCCTTTCGCGGGTTAAATAGTGTCATTTCCCTCTCGTTTCATGTTGAAAGTAAGTAAAGGGGAAAGCCATGGTATCTCTGTTCTCAGCGAAACCTTGAAATCGCAGGGGAAAAGGCCCACTTGACCGTACCCGTCCTTCTTCTCTAAATATTTTGAGTTGGAATCTATCAACGTCACTTTGCCCTTGAGTTGGAACTTCCCTTTTAACTTTCCCTGGCACACCCTGTTCAAAACCAAACCAGGGAGCCTGCATCAGGAACAGTACTTTGTATATAACTCTCTGTGAATGTAATAGGAAGTATTAAAAGTCCCTAAATAGCCTACTCCCTCTAGGTCAACAACTGCAATCCATGCCAGACAAATGGGGGGAGTAATAATTTGTCTGTGACTGTACATCCACGAGAAGAGGAGCAAAGGAGGTTCTTGAAAAACCAGCAGCTAATAAACATTTCATTCCTACGTCCAGGAATGTGCTGTTACTCCAGAATTTCTGTCGGCAGGTATATCAGCTTTCTATTACCGCGGTAACGAATTACCGCAGACTAATTGGCTTAAAACAACACACAGTTTTTATCTTGCAGTTTTGCAGATCAGAGGCCTGATAGAAATTTCACTGGGCTAAGAGCAAGGTGTAGGCAGGGCTGCATTCCTTTCTGCAGGCTGTTGGTAAGAATCCATTTCCTCGCCTTTTCCAGCTTCTAGAGGCTTCTGCATTCCTTGGCTCAGGACTCCCTTCCTCCATCCCAAAGCCAGCAATGCCAGACCAAGTCCTTCCCAGGCTGCCGCCTCTAGTTCTCTCTTCCATATTCCCGTCTTCCTTGTTCACGTTTAAGGACCCCTGTGATGACATTGGGCCACCCAAACACTCCAGGATGGTCACCCTATTTTGAAGTCATATTATTAGCAACCTTAATTCCATCTGCCACCTCTATTCTCCTTTGCCATGTAACACAGCAAGTTCACAGGTTCTGAGGTTTAGGATGAGGACGCTGTCTTAAAGTGGGGAGCCACGACTCTCTCTACCACGACAGACAAATAGCCATATCTTTTTTCTAGTAGCATAAGGTTTGTTCTCTTCTTTACTGCCACCAGACCCTCATATTTACTAGGAATTTAAATGCAAGAAAGCACTTTTTTATAATACATAAAGTAATATGAACAATAGCCACCCTTTATTGAGTATTCTCATACCAGGCAATGTACTCTACATTCATTCGTTTTTCAAAATCTTACCAGAGCCCTGCAAGATTGGGTGGGCAAATGATAATATTCTCGTCTGCAGATGGAAAATCCGAGACTCAGAATGATGAAGGCTCTCTCAGCTACTGAAGGCACACTGGCTTCCCCTCAGCCGTGAAATCACACTTTCTCCCACCTTCTTAACCCTCAGCCCTCACCCGGCGGGGGGCCGCCCCCAGGACTCTTGCCCTCTTCTCTTGCCTTTAAGTGAAACCCACCTGCCTCTTGAGCCCTTGAGCTAAACAGCCCGAACATGGAATCGCAGCAGCCCCACTGGTCCTGGCCAGGCCTCAGTGGCAGCCCACCCCCACCCCACCCCCAAAGTCTGGATTTGCTGGGGAGAGTGTGCCCATCGAGAGTTTTGTTGGAGGCCAGAGTGGAAGAGCATTGATCCTACATCTTGACCCGCTTTGTGTCCAGAAAGCAAATCCTTGTGGGACAACTGAAGTTAAGCTTTGTATATGGAAAGCAGACCTTGACAACACTTGGCTTAAATCCTACATAGAATCCTATAGGTCAACATTGCAATTTCTTCTGACATCCGTGGACACCCTGCTTTTGGAGGGCGCTGCTCTGAGATCTCCTCCTGGGATGGAGCTGCGCTGCCTGTTAAGTCAGCGTGCTCCATTTCTCTGCAGCCATTTGGTTTCGGTGGGGGAAATGTGTACCCCTCCACAAATCCAGCCTCGACTGTGATGTGGGTCAGCACTCCTAAGGTAAGGAAAGAGCAGAGATGATTGCCAGCAACAAGATGAATAACCAACACGTTAAAGAAATGATTTTCTACCTGGGCGCTGCATGATACAGGTTTTTTGGTATTTTCTTGAGCTTGAACCTAAGAACAAAGGCACTCTTTTTGGGAGTTCTTTGCCGTAAAATCAAGTAGTTCAACTAGCTGCTACATGGTAAGAGAAAGATGGGTAAGGTTTCTTTCTAAAGAGCACCAGTTGAAAAGCTCCTCCCGCCCCCCAACACACACACACACACACACACACACACACACACGCACAATTTTGCCAGTATTACGGTACTTCTCTTCGTCGTTTTTGGAAACCAGGACATTTCCCTATTCTAACCATCTACATCTTAAATGATCAACTCCATACCTTTCAGTATTTTCGTTTTCTTATCAAATTGGGCAGAACTCTGTTTATCACCTTTCCAGACATCCCTCCCCAGCCCACTTCCCTACCTAGGAACCACTTCTGATTTTCCTGCACTCACAGCAAGTGTGTCCAGAGGGAGGGTCCAGTCAGAGAGAGCTGTGCCTGTCCTCTATGACTTGAGGACTGTTCACCTTTAGCTCTCCAAACTGGTCTAGCTAGAGCCCTGCACAGAACAGGTGCTCAGCAAGGCTGGTTAAAATGTCAGCTAGATCGGCTCAAGTGTGGATTTGTTAGAAAAGATTGTGCTACTCAATGCAATATGGTACACCGGATTGGCTCCTGGAATAGAAAAAGCTCATTAATGGAAAAACTGGCAAAACCCAAATAAAGTCTGGAGTTTAGTGAATAGTACTGCACCAGTGTCAGTCTCTTACTTTTGACAAATGTACAGTGGAAATGTAAGATGCTATCATTGGCGGAAGCTGGGTAGATGGGAACTCTCTGTACTATCTTTGCAATGTCTCTGCAAATTTTAAATTATCCCAAAGTAAAATATTTATTCAAACAAAAACAAAGCATGCTATTTTGGTTTAAAGGAATTACAATGTTTTAAGAGAAGCAGTACAGCAAGAAAAATGGATTAAACTTTTCTCTGCCCCTCCCTGCCGGGGTTGGCTCACTGCAGAGAGCTATGGAATGGCCCCATCAGTGGGCCCACTCACATGCAGCACCTCTGGAAGCGGGGACCATGAAAAGGACAAAGGACTTAGCCATTCAAAGTAGCAGTGAGAAGGGCCATTTGAATTAATAGCAACAAGGATTGGTTTTTCTTTGTTTTCCCAGAATCTCCCTTGACGTTTGTCTAGGCAAGATCACAGCCTCATACGGAAACCTTGGGCCAGCAGACAGCTAAGTTGCTCCAGGCATTACCCAAAGGCCCTCAACCCCTTTGAGGACATACATGTTGCCAGCAGCACTTGACCCCTAGGAGGCTTATCCCTGAGACACTGCAGTGAGCTCTGAGATTTGGCGAAGAAGAGGGTGTCTGCCTTCCCTGTTCCCATCTCTAAGGCTGGGGGGCTAGGATCCGGCTGGAGCTGATACTGGCTGAGGGAACTAATCTTTGTTTCCCTGGAATGGCTTATGGCTTATTAGGGTCATGGGAAATCGTTCTAGTAACTAATAAGAGAGTTCCACCTCTGCTTGCCACCTCTCTAGTTCAACTTTGAACAAAAGAGAGCAGCAAAAATTCCTAGACTGGTATACAAGCTTCCGGGCCATTGAGTGGTGGTCCAGAGTGTTCCATTTGTCCTTTCTGAGAGCGTTTGGGAGATTGCAACAGTTCCAAGATGACTGACCATTTTCCTGGGTGGTGACAAGTCTTGACTGTAGAAGGAATAAAGCAACCTAGAAGATTTTGACAAATGCCTAGCAATCCAAAGGCAGAGATCTCCCACCCATTCACCACCCCGCCCTCACACCCTCCACCTGATCTTACTGAGGACAGGCCAAATTGTGCAAAGTCTCAAATTGTAATGAAGCCCCACGCGGCTGTGAAACCCTAGGCCTGCCAGAACTGCTTTTGCCTCCACAGGAATAATGGGAACTATCCCATTTGTCCACTTTGGAGATGCGGTTTTAATTGTTTCTTATTATCATTGTCATCATTTTCCTCCGAGAAGAAACTGAGTTTGCAAAAGATGAGGAGCCCAGGTCTCCCAAGTTCAGTCAGATCACAGTGTGGGGGTCTTGCTTTTCCCGCCGGAGCTCCCTTGTGAGTCCCCAGAAGACGCATTCGCATGGTGCAGTGTCAGTCAAGACTGCTGACAGCAAGAAGTTCTGGCAAGCTGGCAGTGTGTGCACATATAAAGGGAGGTTTTGCACGGGGTGTCAAAGTAGGCCCACTCTCTACAAACTGGCTCTGCAATCTGTCCCACTCATTCACAGCACTCCGTCCTTGAGGATGGCTCAAGCAGAGCCTCTAAACAGTGGATAGTGGCAGCTCCTTGCAGAGGAAAAGCCCCTGCATGGCACATGCTATTTGCTATTTTTATTTCACAGCCAAGGTAGAAACATTTCATTTGCAGACACAGACCAAGTCACCCTTGCAGCCAAGATTAACATGCATGCATGTCAGTTTGCAATCTGGTGGGAAAGAGAAGCTGGCAAAATGATTTGTGCCCATTTCTCCGGCCCCTGAGTTTCAGACCCAGGTACCCTCTTTTCTCTTGCATATGCTGTATGGCCTCAATTGTCTCTCGAATACAGGAACTTTATCCAGCCCTGGCAGGGGGCTGAACTAACCCCCGGTCTGAGACATCTGTTTTTTGCCCAGATAATTACATGCCTAACGTTGTAATTCAGGTTTGGCACTGGTGTTTCATAATGTTTTCTTTTTTTAAGCTGGATTCTTCCAACAGAGGGGAGTAGGGCAATGGGGAAATGAAGAAAGAAAAATGCAAGCTTCAGCTCTGAGGTTTCTTTCTCAGATGTACTCAGCAAACTGGAGCAGAGGCACCTGGACCCTCTGGACTCAAAATGCGGTCTGTGGCCCAGTGACCTTGGCATCACCTGGGAGCTCATTATACATGCAGAATCTCAGGCCCCACCTAGACATCCTGAATCGGAGTCTGCATGCTAACAAGGTTCCCAGGTGACTCACGTACATATTTAAGTTGGAGAAGCAGTGCCCTAGTCCTGAATCCTCGGGCAGGGCAACTAGGGTGGTGCTGAGCACAGCACAGGCGACCATGAACAGACCACACAGTCGGAGGAGACAACTCCCGCATCGCCCACTCATAAATTAACCCTTTCTGAACCTTAGAGACCACTACTGCTGCCACAGGCTGGTACGGGAATGGTGTTGGACAATTCACTTCATACTCACAGGAGAATTGGTGTAAATTGATCATGAAGGGAAGAAACGTTAGATTTCAAGCTCCGACTGCAGCAGTTCATTTCCAAGTGTGGGCAAGCCTAGAGTCGAGGCAGGAGGAAAGTACATGGGTCTTGGATCAGGAGAGCTGGGTTTTATTCCTGATGAGCCACTAGCCATCTGGGGAATCCTGGGCCAGCCATCTCATCCCTCAGTGCCTCAGTTTCTTCATTTGCACAGAGGGAGAATGGACACTGGACTGAGTGATCTTTGCAATCATAACCTATAACATAGCGTGGGCCCTCTACCCTCTCACGCGTTCTCTATTCTCTTTACCCTGTTTTGCTTTTCTCCAAAGTGGCTATCAACACACCTAAATATTATATATCTGCTTTTTTGTCTGTGTCTTCTCACTAGCATGCAAGCTCCTTGGGGGCAGGGACTGCATATATTTTAGTCCCTGTGTATCTCCAAGACCTGGCTGTCATGCAGGGATCAATCTTCCCCATTCTAACATTCCGAGGGGGAACTGTTGGGGACAATATTTATTTTTAACTGATTCCCCAAACTTCCAAACTCAGGAGAAACACCAACATTACTTTTACTTTTTATTTATTTGCTGATTCTTTAGCTGCATCTGTTCATTCATCTGTTCCCACTGTCACAGTACGTTACTCTCTCCGTGAGGTCCGGCTTCCCTTGGACCCTTCCCTATAAGCCTGTATGTCTTGTTCTCTTTAGGTACCTTCACACAGCTGACGACGTTTCTAAATTTGCTGTATGCATCGGATTCCCTTTCCTTGCTTGTCACTCTCTGAGAAACAGATGCTCTCTAGGGGGTCCGGTATTTAAGCAGGAAAACTGATTTTTCTTCCCCCAAAAAAGACCCAAGGAAAGCTTAACAAAGGTACTCATGGGCAGATAAGTAACAACTTCTTCCAAAAAGCTACATGCAGAGGCTGCAGGTCTATAAAATGTCTTTTATAGACTCTTTTTTAAAATTAAAAAAAAATTTTTTTTTTAAGTTTTTGAAAAAATAGAGACAGGGTCTCACTCTGTCCCCCAGGGTGGAGTGCAGTGGCACGATCATAGCTCACTGCAGCCTCGAACTCCTGGGCTCAAGTGATCCTCCTGCTTTAGCCTCCTGAGTAGCTGGGATTTCAGGCACACACCACCATGCCCAGCTAAGCTTTTTAATAGCCTCTTCATTTTTATAAGACGTAAAAAATATTAGAGGAATAGCTTGAGTAGAATGGTTACACTATTAAAATTCAGGAATGGCCAAAAAAGGAAAAATTCCACTGTAATAGTGTCATATGTTTTTCCTCATTAGTTTCTCCTATTTAAATCCTTAACATTTCTCCCCATCTTCTCTTTACACTCCCAAGCTCCATTTTAGATGTCTCTGACTCCCTGAGTGGTTTTCCTATTGCATTTAAGGGCTAGCATGAGAAAACCTTATGAAAAATCATGCACATGAGCATTTGCCTGGAATACATTTTTCAGGCAGGACTCAAATGGATTTCAGTGTTGCAAACACACTATTTGCAGACAATGCGTTCAGAGCCGCTTGCCTTTGTGGGGGGCTGTATGAAACAATGATGGTGCACCACTGGCCACCATTTCTGCCCCCACATTGTCTCATGTCCAGCTGAAGTGTTAGTCATCTTATAGAGCCACTTGGAAGATATTCATGCATGTAAGTTCCAACAGTTTTTCCTCTTAGCACTGGCTTTTTTTAAAAGTCTCGAGACTAGAAGCAAAGCTCTCTGCTAACAAGGGCTCAGTAAAAACCTCCATCTCAGAAATTACCCTGAGATCTGCAGATGCGGCAGCGTTAGAGGCAGGTGGGTTGGCAAAGAGCCACGTGGATTCACACGCCACCACCTTCCATTTTTCTTTGTTCAACAATGCCTCTCGCACAGGCTGGGGGGTTCTCGCTTTTGTTTTTCTTTTCTTCTTATTCTTAGTTTTTCTTTTTTGGCAGCTGAGCTTTGAGCAGTGATGTGCTTTGTTCCAAAGAGAGGCGCCAACAGAAAGGGGTTGGGCATTCATTGCTCATCCAACCTCAGGGCTGTCTTTGTAGGATTCTCCTGCCCACTCACTGATTCATATGAGAAAGCATTTAAATTCAAAACTCACTAAGCCAGAACTGAAACTATGTGGGTTTCAGTTCTCCTTACCCATTTGCCCTTCTTTAAAAACTAGGGAACCCTATTTGGAGATGTGCGTGCATCCAGGAATGAGGAATAAGGCTCTGGGGTGCTGTGCTAGAAATCGTGATGACATGCCTTGCCTATTCATCATAGACCTTTAGAAATGGAAAGGACCAGAAAAAGGCCTGGAAAGAACCTAATCTAATTACATCATGTTATAAATGAGAAAATCAAAGCCAGAGAGAATGCCCCTCCCAAAGTCACATGGCTAATTAGAAGCCAAGAGTAAAGTCATGTGTTTTGGCTGCATTCGGGTACAGTTACCATCGTATGTCCAAACTTGGACCTACAGCTCCCCAACAAAGTCAGAACAGCATGCAGTAAAGAAACCCTGTAGTCAATGGCAAGTTGTTGCACCTTTTTGAAGAAAGCAGAAAAAACAAGGATATTGACTCAAAGCAGAGTCTTGAGAGTCCTTACATGGGGAGACTCAGGTGATTCCCAACCAATTCTCTGCAGCCACAGTTAAGGGGATTTGCATTCAACATCTGGCAGCCTAAAGAATTGAAGTAGTGATGAGGTTTGGGAGCCAAGTCATTTGGGAACTTTTCGCTATGGAGGTAAGGTTCTGGGGTCATCACCAATTAGATGAAGAAACCCCTTATTACCAGCTGTGAGGAAGATGCCAGTGACTTTACTGGGTGAGGATGTGTTCCAGTCTCAGGATTTTCAAAACAAGCTCATATCTGCCACATGTAAGAGCAAAGCTCTAGTCACAAAGGAATCCAGAGGATGGCCTCCGTGCTGAAAATTAATGGAGCCTTTTTGACAACTTTAAGGATAACTTGTTGACAAGAGGATTGTAAAGACGATGATGGAAAGATATTAGAAAAGAAAGCAACTTGCAAGCAAGATTGAAATACAGGTAGAAAAGGTGATGAATGGGGCCATCATTTTTCCCCTGGCTCTTCCACCAGCCAATAGATCAGGCCTAGACCCTTTCTCCATCCAACCAAGTGGCCCTGACATTCCCCTCTTGAGGGAATGGATCTCTGGAACCTTTAGGTTTGAGCATCAGGAAACTGAAGGATCCTGCAAAGGTGAGAAGAGTGAAAACAAGTGAGTTTCAAAGGACAAAGTCTCAAAACATGGACGTAATCCATGAATATTTAGTCAGAATTTGTATCAGATGGAGGTCAGAAGACCTTTACTTCATATTAAAATATAAAACAAATTGCGACACCCACATATTTGAGAGGTCAGTGCAGAGTCTCCTCCCAGGCAAAAGAAAATCAAGAGTGTGGACCAAGCGATAGATGAACAACTGGTTTCTAAAGCATGACTGTGCGGCCAGCCTTATGAGAGACGAAAAGATGGGCTGATTCCCATCCTCTAAAACTAAACATTGAGAAGCAATTAGAAAATGAGGCAAGGAGGCACCCGGATGGCTGAGTGAAATCAACGAGAGATTTTTACCTGTATGTGGGCCTCAGACTCGTCGGGGCTTCCAGATTTACAACAAGGTACCAAGAGATTCAATATCAAACATGTGTTTTCCCAATCACACAAATGCAGTTCCTTAGCTGGAAGATTCTCCCCTTTCCAATAAATTTCTAATTTCTAAAAAATAATTACAGTATCCTGTGGCAGGACATAAAAAATTAACGGTGTAAAAGAAGGGTCACTTTTTTTTAAGTTAGGAAACACTGATATTGATATAAGCAATATAAAAGGAAAATTCAGATAAGGAGAGATTAAGGGATTTACATAGAGGAGAAAGGCCATAAAAAGGTTTAGTACTTAAAGAGGAGGATTTTAATTCTTTAGCTAATTTCTTTATGGCCTCCTCTGATCATAAAGTCGGTTTTATAATGGTGGTTTAGTTAGCAGAACACATAAATAAAGGTAAAGTTTGGAGGAAGTAAGAATGGTCAAATTCTATACAATGGGTTTTTGTTTCCAGCTCAAAGGAGAAAAAAAATCTGACTTTTTTCCTGTACTGTACTGAATTATTTAATCATATAATGCATATATATATATATATGCAGAATTCAGAAAGAAAAATATTTTTTTCAACTACTAGGCCTAATTTTCCAGTTCTGAGATGAGCAAAACTTTGTCATTTTCGTATCAGAGACCAGAAGTACAGTTTAATTGAATTAATCCTCACATCTCATGAGGTTCTTTGAAATGTTTCTTTATCATAGGCCTTAGAAATGCAAATGAGTAACAGGAAGGAAGAGAGAACTATAGCTGCTTCACCCCCATGGCAACTGAAGGCAGATTTTCTCAATAAATCTCCCGACTCATAGAAAATAGAAAGAGGAGCACCTTCGTGATGTACAATCTTCTAAACTTCTCCCTGATTTAGTCCCAGTAGTATAAATACAGTCTTACATGGCTTAACGAGGGGGATACGTTCTGAGAAATGCGTCATTAGACGATCTGGTCGTTGTGTGAACATCACAGAGTGTACTTATGCAAACCTGTGTGGTAGAGCCTATCGCTCCTATGCCGCAAACCCATACAGCATGTTGCTGTACTGAATACCATAGGTGATTATAACACGATAGTAAGTATTTGTGTATCTAAACATAGAAAAGGTACAGTAAAAATACAGTATAAAAGATATAAAATTACACCTATATAGGACACTTACCGTGAACGGCGCTTACGGGACTGGAAGTTGCTCTGGGTGAGTCAGTGAGTGAGTTGGTTGGTTGTTACTTCAAGAAAAATGCCACAAATGTTTAGAAGGGGGAAAAAGTGAGTGAATGGGAAGGCCTAGGCCATTACTGTACACTACTGTAGCCTTTATGATCACGGTACACTTTAGGCTACGCTAAACTGATAAAAAAATTCTTTCTTCAATAATAAGTTAACCTCAGCTTACTGTAACATTTTTACTTTATACACTTTTGAACTTTTTTTTTTAACTTTTTACTCTTTTGTAACAACACTTATCTTAAAACACAAGTACATTGTACAGTGGTACAAAAATATTATTTCTTTATATCCTAATTCTTTAAGCTTTTCTCTATGTTTAAAATTTATTTTTATTTTTTTTTTCCTTTTTAAACTTTTTTGTTAGAAACGAAGACACAAGCGCACACATTAGCCTAGGCCTGCACAGGGTCAGGATCATCAACATCACCATCTTCCACCTCCACATCCTGTCCCTCTGGAAGGTCTTCAGGGGTAGCAACATGCGCGGAGCTGTCATCTCCAATAACGGTGCCTTCTTCTAGAAGACCTCCAGAAGGACCTGCCTGAGGCTGTTTTACAGTTAACTTTTTTCATAAGTAGGAGGACACTCCAAGATAATGATAAAAAGTATAGTATAGTAAATCCCTAAACCAGCAACATTGTCATTTACTGTCATTATCAAGTATTACGTATTGTCCATGTATTTGAATGTATTTGAATCCTGGAATTCAAATCTAACATCATCCTAAATAGAAGATGCATTGATTTAGGATAAGTACAGTGAAGACTCAGTCAATAAATGCTCACGCTACCATTTCTGTTTGTCTGGGACACGAAGATAAATAAAATGCAGTTTCAATCTCTCTCAGAGCTCACACCTGGCTTAAATTTTAAAATCTTTAAGGAAAGGTAGTAAAGAAAAGGGAAAAGAAAAAAAGCCCTTCAACATCAGGCAAAGGAAACCCAAAAGCACTTTGTATTAATATTTTCTCATAGCTTTTCTCAAGCTTTTAAAAATCACTCTATTTTACGTTGTCTTTTAAAAAACCACATGCGGGCATTAGTACAGAGGAGCTCTAATAACAGAAGTTTGTGTATTTAACCTCACATTCCACTGAAGAGCTAGAACAAATGGATTGAAATCAGGGATATTTGAGCCAAAGGCTTGAAATTTACTATCAGTGTGTCTGGAAATGATTTTCTTACTCTATGGGGTTCTTGATTTTTATTTGCATGTTTCTGCCCAGCTTGCTGCTGCTGCAGAGATCGGGAAGAGGAAACACCACTGCATGGCCCAGTCCTTTTCATACTTGAGAAGTGGCTGAGTCGCCTCCTGGGCCCGGCTGGTGCTTCTAGAGAGTACTGTGGGCTTGTCAAGCCAGTCAACACAGCAACACGGTGCTGCAGTTTCAAACACCGAATTCAATGTCGTTCTTTGGCTTTCGTTTCGTAGCCAAAGAATGGGTACTCAAACGGGTATACTTCTTGCGTGCTATTTGCAACCCTTTCTTAGTCAGTCCTTAGAAGAATGCACGGCCAGGCGTTCCTGCTCTGTCTGGAAAAAACCAGCAATGCAGAAGAGTACAAAAGGTTTCACTTCCTTTTCAACCTTTATTGAGCAGAAAAGAGCAATTTGAAAATTGCTGTTGCTGGGGAGTAGAGAGTCACTTCCTGGCCGCTTTTGTCAAGAAAGCCCCTGCAGCCTGCCACATCTTCAAATAGAATCAAGAAGCGCCATTTATTACAGCTTTCATGGAAACATTTAAATTATGTGGAGTTTTGACATAACACCGTTTCCCTAACATTCCAGGGATTCTCAGAGCCGAAAACATGATGCAGCCCTGATCAGAATGGATCTTCCTCTAAAGTACTATGAGGTGTTTTGAGGACTTCATCCATGGGCAAGCTGCTTAAATGGCTCCTACAATTCAGAAATATAAAACTAAAATTGCCTCAGAGCCCACATGGAATATTCGTCTTAGCAATAATACCGCAGCTGCTACAAAAAGTGTATATTAGGTTGGTTGTCACTTCAAGAAAAATGCCACAAATGTTTAGAAGGGGGGAAGAAAGCACCCATAAAATAGTAGTCATCAAATGTGAGAAGTTGCTAACACAATTCATGTCTTCCTAGCATAATTCTCAATATCTACTGGCCATATGAACCCCCAGTCACATCCTCTACTTCTCTCCTTTTGAGAAATACGATGGTCCCCTGGTTGCTACAATGATAAATCTTAGGTGTGAAGCTGCACCTCAGATAATAATAACAGAGGCATTTTATCCTATTTTGTCACTGATGACTAAAAAGAAAGTGAGATGAATCGAACCGGTGAACGTTGAATGGGCAAAGCGCCCTGCAGGAAGTGTGTAGGTGAAACCAAACCCTTGGTTCAGAGGTGAAAACTGCATCTGACTGGCTGCTTGCAGGTTTGCCTTCCTGAGAACAGTTAGACTTGATTGTTGGACTTGTTTTCCTTTAATAGACACAGAAATGATCAGCGTAGGTTAGAGAGTTGACTTACCCCCTTTAGAAGCCTTTGGTTTGGCTGTTGGTAAGCTGGAAGTTAAGGCAACCGCATCACCTTACCTGAAATTGTTGAATTACCAACTAATTTCAGCTCGCTCTTGTTCTCTTCTAGAATTAGGCAACCTGTTGAATATTTCTGACCAGCTTTTCCCAAAGATGAGTGAAGTGTATGGTGTCGATTTGGCTTTGAATAATGCTTGTTCCAAGATTTACGGTCTCTGGGATAGGACTGCAAATCTCATAAAGCCAGAGCTTTATGTTTCCTTTGTGTGGCTTTCGCAGTGTCTTGCACACAGTAGATGCTTCACGAATGAGTGTTCAACGAATGAAGTATGCATCCCACCTCCTCTATAGAAATACATAAAAATAAACAAATAAAAATAAGGGCAAATAATGAACCCATGGAAAGCCCAGACAGGCTGTGTCTATATATATTTCCACAATGTCCAACACCTGGATGTTTGAAAACTTCTGGGTGGTTGCCTCAATTATTCTATTTTCTATCATTATTTCATGATAAAAATGGAAAGATTATATACAGGGATTCCGAGGTAAGGCAAGACATAATCCATCACCTCTACAGTCTCTCTGCTCTTAATGCCTTCTAAAAAAATTCTATGAGAATCTGATGAGAAATTGAGCAAGATCTGGACCTGTCACTTAGGATGGTTTGCCAGTAGTTGGCAATGAGACTCAGAATGTTGCTGTATGTTGATGCCATTTTCTCTCGCACTCTTTCCCTGCACCCCCCTCTTTCCACAAAGCTTTAGAATAGTTAGCTCTTTGATTCACTGTGATAGGAACGGAATAGAGCCCAAAGCACCAGCCTTTTCAGGAATTCTGGGGCGACTGAGTTACCCGAGCTACTGTACAGCCCTTGTGCCCAGGAATTTTCCGTTCCCAGTCTCCCCAGACACCACCCACGGCCACACCAGTCCCTCTGAAGAAGGTTTCTCAGCAACCAGGCCTTCTGCCCATCACCAGGCAAGAAGCCATTCTGGGGAATGAGATGACAGTAACTGGGAGGACAAAAGCCTGCTCTGTGTGCGTTTCTGTCTGCCCCATTGTTGTGAGCACGAGGCAACTTGGGGCTGTGCATTCTCTGCATATCAGGAAGTCTGTAATCAGAGGAAATTGTTTCTTTTTATTTCCAAAGACATGAGCAAATTTAGAGTGGTGTTTTCGGGAAGGATTTCTTGTTTTGGGGTTTTTCCTTCCTCCCCTTTATATTAATAGAAAAAGAGCTTAGCGCAGGCTTTTAACTTGAAGCTAGGAGGTGGATAAGAACTATTTTTCAGCAAGGAAACTACAGGGCCTGGATTTGATATTGGTATTTCTCCATTTGCTACACAACACTTTATCAAGATTTGGCAAGTGTTCTTACACCTCGACTTTCTCTACTGGTTTCACATTAACAGATGTTATCTTAGAGTGGGGAAGAGGGAGGGGCAGCCTGGGCAAAATAAATGTTTGCATGTTAACATAGTCCTGTGGGTAACACTAAAGTGAAAGAAATAATTTAATCAAGCAAATGATTTGAGCCTAAGAAGATAATCAATTTAATGAATACAGTAAAAATTAGTAAGCAAGTACTTCTGCCCAGATTTAAATTCAACTAATATTTATTGAATGCAGGCAATTTTACATATAGTATCTCAGTTTGTATTAAAGCACCAGGTATTGAGCTAGCCTGTTCTTAACCACCACCAGAGAGTAATACAAAATCAGACAACTCATATTCTAATTTCCCCTTTCATCTTGCTGTCTTGGATATACAGTAACGTCTATTCCAGGTCAATATTATTTTTCTGTTGTATGAATAAATGTACATATGAAAATGAACATCTAATGAAAATTTCTGACACCTATTGCCACTAGCTATTCGCCAGTCACAGTGTTATGCCTTTTGTAAGTATAATCTTATTTAATTCTGTTACTAGTCCAAAGGGGTAGGTGTTAAAATGCTAGAACAATGCTAGGATTATCTCCAGTTTACTGTTGAAAGCACTGAAGCATAGGGAGGTTAAGTCACTTGTGCGATTACATGGCTAGACAGTAGGAGAGCTAAGATCCAAAGCTGGACCTCTCTGATTCTTTTCTTGCCCATAGTGTGATGCCCAGAATTTAAAGATGGTGCCTGTGATCTCAGGCCCCTGGTGTTACACCACGATTAGGTTATGTTATTTGACAAAGGTGATAGAGTTCACTCCCTTGATTATATTGCATTTTAGGGGAAGATTGAAGGAATTTTGCAATGTAATTAAGGTCCCAAATCAGTCAGCTTTAAGTAATCAAATGGGAAATTATCCTGAGTAGGCCTGATTTAATCAGCTGGACATCCTTTAAAATAGGGCTTAGGCCTTCTCTGAGTCGTAGAGACTCTCTCCTGCTGACCTTGAAGAAGCAAGCCACCACAAATTGTAGAACTTCAAGGAAAAGAATTCTGCCAACAACCACTGGAACTTGGAAGAGGACCCCAAACTTCCAGATAAGAACGCAGCCTGGGCTGACACCTTGATTACAGACTTGTGAGACCCTTAGCTAAGGATACGGTCAAGCCATTGCCAGACTCCTAATGGATGAAAACTGTGAGATAATAAGTGTGTTGTTTTAACCCACTAAATGTGTGGTAATTTGTTATGCAGCAATAGAAAATTAAGCCAAGACATGTACAAACTATTTGATAACACAAATAAAATTATCAATAAAAATTATGAGCATCCTAGCACTTTGGGAGGGAGAGGCAGAAGGGTCCCATGAGCCCAGGAGTTCAAGGTTACAGTGAGCTATGATCACACCACTGCACTGCAGCCTGGGCAACAGAGCGAGACCCTGTCTCTTAAAAAAAAAGAAAAAAAGTATGAGCACACAAATATATACAAAAACGTATTAAGTATTTATAAATTATATACATGAACTACTATGCCAAGAGATTACCCCAAAATAAAACATCAGATACACGCACACACACACACACACACGCACACACACACACACTGGAAATGACAAAGGATGACCATTGTTCTTAGCCACATCCTTTTGTGCTACTGACAATCTATTCCCTGCTCTAGGGGTTATAACAAGTATTGGAACTTTAATCTTAGTTATCATCTTCCAAATGGACTAAAATATCTGCAAAATGCATGGTATAGGCAACTTTTTGAGAACTAACCACAGCATTTCTAGGGAGCCACTATTGGAGAGATACATACTCAGTCTTTCATGGGACCCCCAAAGTGCTCTTTCTAGACATTCCAAGGTCACTCTCATCACTTACTACTGAGAACAGAATTGAAGTTAGGTGTCATCATCTATCAATCAGTCGATCAGCAAGACTGCCTTCAGGCTGCACAGCCATGCTTGCAGGAAGAGGCACTGCCAGCCCCAGAAAGGTCACGTTTTGGCAATGCGTAACATATACCTTCAATCTTTGTGTTCCATTCTTCAAACGTTACCACTATGCAAAGTTCAAGTTTTGATCTTTGTTTTTTTTACTTTATCTCCAGATTTTTGTTTTCCCTACTCAGGCAAGATGCTCCATTAGAAATTACATCACGTGAAAAGTTCGGTTTATATTCCCTGCAGGTCCATCGTGGTTTTATGTGTCTACACATTTCACTCTCTGCCTCAGTTTTCCTTCTGAAAATAACTTTATCTATACCAGGGAGCAGCAAACTTTTCCTGAAATGGACTATATAGTAAATATTTTCTTCTTTGCAGGCGACATGGTGTCTGCTGCAGCTACTCAATTCTGCCATTGTAAAGAGAAAACAGCCATAGAGAAGCCGTAGATGAATAAGCGCGGCTGTGTGCCAATAAAACTTTATTTATGGATACTGAAATTAGAGCTTCATATAATTTTTACATGCCAAGATACAATATTCTTCTTTTGATTTATTTTCCAGTCATTTAAAAACATAAATACCATTCTTAGTTCTCAGGCCATAGAAAAACAGGTGGCTGATGATATTTGGCCCTTAGGCCACAGTTTGCTGATTCTTGTTTTATGGAGAGATGTTATTAGATTTAATGAATTAATCATTGTAAGAGATTTTTCTCTTTTTGGAATAAAAAAATGTATGGATGAAAAAGTAGGCATATAGATGTGTATTAAATTAGCAAAAGATGCCTTTATAGTGTTCAGATTCACAAATCCTGCCTCATCTTCAAAGAGAGACTGATATGACTTTTGCTAATAGAACTGGTTCTGTGTGGCCATTTGATTCTGTACAATAAACTCAAGAAACTGGGATGCACCTTGTGGTTCTTACAACTGAAGACCCAGGTAATCAATAAAAATTACCACAGAGTCCTTTACAATATTTTTATTTTGTTTACTTAATTTTTTAGAGATGGGTCTTGCTATGTTGCCCAGGCTGGTCTTGAACTCCTGGGCCCAAGCAAGCCTCTCGCCTCAGCCTTCCGAGTAGCTGGGACTGCAGATACATACCACCACACCCAGTGATGGCAGAATCCTTAAATGTAATTGGTGGCAATCAGCCAAGATAATCAAACTAGAAGTGACCCAGCCATATTCAGATCACTGTAAAGATAATCATAAGCAAACTCAAATGTCTGTTTTTTTCCATGGCCTCATTTATTGCTTCGAACACAAATATAGTTTAATCTCCGATACAGTTGACCTTGGCATCCTGCTGGCACTATGTTATAAAACAAAGAAGTTTAACTTCAAAAGACCTAAAAGATTGGATTGCCAGGGTTTGCATACTTAGAAAAGACATCTCCTTAGCCAATGGGAAGCATAGCAAGTAGCAATCCCATTTCCCAGAGTCCAAATTCTTAGGCACTAAATTATTAATACTATATGTGTAATTTTGCCTTTTGCAAAAACCAAAGGAAGAGAAAAGAAAGAAAAATAGAGAAAGAGAGAAAAATGTGGATCATTTTCCTGGAACTAGATAGAAAAATATTGTTATGATTTTGTGTTGTCCTAATGGACTGCCAGGGCTTTGCTTGGTGCTTGGCTACACCATTTTTATGCCATCGTACCCATTATGGTGCAACACGTTAATGGATAATGTAAATCAGGGGTATCCACTTGGGCAGTCTGGCAAGAATTCAGTTTAAAGTAAATAGAAGCTTTCTGGAGATATCTACCATGAGCAATGTTCTTTTTAAAGCTCATTGTTTGTTTTAATCCAATGGGGAAAAAAGAGATTAAAACTGAGGAGTAAAATCTATAAAGAGAAAGGACAAATATTAAGACTGTCACATGGAAAAAGACAGACCG
This sequence comes from Lepilemur ruficaudatus, assembly GCA_963574885.1. NCBI lineage: Eukaryota > Metazoa > Chordata > Mammalia > Primates > Lepilemuridae > Lepilemur > Lepilemur ruficaudatus. The sequence continues at coordinate 43,745 of CAUYRT010020477.1, forward strand.
GGAATGAACTAAAGGTTAATTAAGACTTTCAGATTGTCCTGACAAAATTCCCATTAAAGTGAAGGATTTAGGCCCACCTGACCACAATACCTTAGTTTCACTCAGTAAGACTCAATGAGAAATCTATTAGTATATGTCTTTGCTGTGTTTTCAAATACAATTTTTTATTTTATTTTTCATCATATTAAAGGGATATATGATTATATATGTGTGTGTGTATATAGGTACACATGATGCATACACATGAGTATATTCATTTATATATAGATACATATGCGTACCCATTTGGAAAAATAGAGTACAAAGAAGGCCAGGTGTGGTGGCTCATGCCTGTAATCCCAGCACTCTGGGAGGCTAAGGCAGGAGGATCACTCAAGGTCAGCAGTTTGAAACCAGCCTGAGCAAGAGTGAGACCCTGTCTCTACTAAAAAAATAGAAAGAAATTAGCTGGACAACTAAAAATATATAGAAAAAATTAGCTGGGCATGGTGGCGCATGCCTGTAGTCCCAGCTACTCGGGAGGCTGAGGCAGAAGGATTGCTTGAGCCCAG
>CAUYRT010020478.1:0-29058 GCA_963574885.1 Lepilemur ruficaudatus
CAACTAAAAATATATAGAAAAAATTAGCCGGGCATGGTGTTGCATGTCTGTAGTCCCAGCTACCCGGGAGGCTGAGGCAGAAGGATCACTTAAGCACAGGAGTTTGAGGTTGCTGTGAGCTAGGCTGACGTCACGGCACTCACTCTAGCCCGGGCAACAGAGTGAGACTCTGTCTCAAAAAAAAAAAAGAAAAAAACCATTATACAATAGAAAATACAAAATATGCTAGGCCAATTCAGATGATGCTATAATTTATAGAAATTTTCCTTATTGTCCCCAAAATCACAAGTTATATTCATCTAGGTTCTCTGGTCTTTGAAAGGACACAACTGCTGATTAACTCAAGAAAAATAGATGAATGTCTGTGGTAGATTCATTACTCTCTTATTTATTGTGCTTCTGATATTTCCTATAAATTAATAATATTTTGGATAAAACTCAAAAAGTTTCAACAATAAGAAACAATGATTTTATACTACCAATACTATTTTATAACCTATTACAGTAGCTTGGGCAAATGGTATATCTTAAATATTTCAGTGACACATCTATCGGTATTTATAGTAGATAATTTTATTAGCTATAACAACAGTTAAATGGTTAAAAAAAAATCTTATAAAGAATAAACTCTTCATGGTAGGGCCAAGCTAGAATATAGCACACAAGAAGAGAGAAGCAGGCCGGGCGCGGTGGCTCACACCTGTAATCCCAGCACTCTGGGAGGCTGAGGTGGGCGGATTACTCAAGGTCAGCAGTTCGAGGCCAGCCTGAGCAAGAGTGAGACCCCATCTCTACTAAAAACAGAAAGAAATTAATTGGCCAACTAAAAACATATAGAAAATATTAGCCGGGCATGGTGGCGCATAACTGTAGTCCCAGCTACTTGGGAGACTGAAGCAGAAGGATTGCTTGAGCCCAGGAATTTGAGGTTGCTGTGAGCTAGGCTGACGCCACGGCACTCTAGCCCAGGCAACACAGTGAGACACTGTCTCAAAAAAAAAAAAAAAAGAAGGGAGAAGCAAAGTTGTAAAGATCATTACCACAAGAGTAAACAGGTCACCAAAAGATACCGGTATCAACTTTTATGAAGTTCCAGCTTTCAAAATCAGATAAATACCAGCTATTTCAGCCACAGATATCCATGGCAGGAGTCTTGAAGTTCATAGCCACTCTACTCCTACATGTGACAATGAAAATCTAATTTCTTCTAATGTTCCTTCCCACTTATTCCTTTTATTGCATCAGTTTTATTCTTTCCTTTTATTCCACTCTTCCAGTGATCCTCTTTTGAGACATTAATGGATGAGGGAAACATGTATTTATTTCCTTCTTTTAAAAAATCAGGCTTTAAGATTCTTTCTCAAAATTGGATTCTAAAGTAGTAAAAGATGAGACTTTTATATATTGTCTTCTAATTCCCCAAATTCAAATAAACATTCTATATTTACATGCTTGGGTGTATACACAATATTTATCTTTCTTTCTCTAACTTAGCAAATACTTCTTAAAAATAACATGTAATCAATATTTTAAATTTCATGCAAACACCTAAATTAAGAGTTACTAACATTTATGACTATGACTATTTATGACTTAAGACTTATTACCTTAAGTCTTCAGTTATTGACTCTTCTATCCTGGGCTTCTTCCCAAAGATGGGTTCCTCTGTGCCTTCAAAATCTGCATCTCTCTTATTTTTTCCACTATTAGTTGATTCTGATTGTAATTTGCCATCAAAACGTTTCCTGAAAAGTAAATAGTTCAGAATTAATTCCATAGTATCAGTTCTTACTTTATGGGTGATACCATTAAATATTGCTTCATAGCATTAACAAACATATTTTAAATAGATCAATGTTACAATTCAAAACTGGCTAGAGCCCAGGATACTAAATTTATAACTAGTAAAACTGAACATTATTCCTTTCGCATTTTATATTTTCTTAGAAGGTTTGTTTTAAAAATATTTTAAAATTCACATTAACATAACTATTAACATAATTTTCTGGAAAATTATAAATTAAGACACCGTTAGACATTTATATGAGGACCTTCAATAAACATTTAATGCCTTCTCTGATGGCATGACTTGACTACTTGGAAGAAAATTTTTTTTGTAGTTGGATTTGCTGGTCAAAACTAGTGACAATAAACGGTGCTCAGTAGACTGCATATCCATAGGGGAATCCACTCTGACCTCTGCCCTCATCAAACACAAAAATCAATTCCATGTGAATTTTAGATATAACTATGAAAAGGCAAAAAGACTCCAGAATGAGAAAATTATCTTCAGTGTTTCTTAAACAGGACATAAAACTACTAACCAAAAAGTGTGGTAAATCAAATGTATCTCAATTATGAATTTCTATTAATCAAAAGGCATTAGAGAGTAAAGAGACAAGAGTGGGAGAAGATATCTGAAACATAACTTTAAAAGGCATCTAAAATATTGAGGGGTGAGGATGATAAATCAATTTTTAAAAAGACAACCCAATTTAAAGAATGAGCAAGACTTAACAGGCACTTTACAAAAGATGATATACAAATGGGCAATAAGCACATGAAAAGGAGCTCACCATCACTCCTTATCAGTGAAGTAAAAATTAGACAATACCAGGTCAGTTGCTCACACTTTTTGCTTTCAGACTCTATTCCCAATTTCAAAAGTTATGAAGGACTGCAAAGAATTTTGTTTATGCTGTTATATTTATTGCCATTATTAGATTTTTAAAACTAAAAAATTTTTTTAAATATATACTTATTGCTTCACTTTAAAATGGCAACAATTTAGGTCAGGTGTGGTAGCTCACACCTTTAATCCTAGCACTCTGGGAGGCCAAGGCAGGTGGATCGTTTGACCTCAGGAGTTCAAGACCAGCCTCAGCAAGAGCGAGACCTCGTCTCTACTAAAAATAGAAAGAAATTAGCTGGACAACTAAAAATATATAGAAAAAATTAGCTGGGCATGGTGGTGCATGCCTGTAGTCCCAGCTCCTCAGGAGGCTGAAGCAGAAGGATCACTTGAGCCCAGGAGTTTGAGGTTGCTGTGCGCTAGGCTGACGCCATGGCACTCACTCTAGCCTGGGCAACAGAGTGAGACTGTCCCAAAAAAATTTAAAAAAAAATTAAAAAAAAAAATCCCTACTTGGTCTAGAGTATTAAATACATAGGACAATTTTTTCTAAAGTTCCATGATTTGCTCTCCTGTGTTACACATACACAGATCAGATGGGAACCACAATTCACACAAATGATAGCTGCAATCAGGTAAATTGGACTTTTTCCTAAAAATACCTAGAAGACAAGGTCTAGCTAGAATTATTGGTAGTAAACAACGCCCCTTAATCTACTAATGTACTTGTTTTCTTATGTATTTCCTTTCTCTAATGTTCACATGTTTCCTAATAAAATTAAAATGTAAATTAGATTATCTTTATTTCCTCAATTTGCACAGTGGAAGTTTGTGAAACAGCTTGTCCCTACTATGCTGCAAATCAAACTAATTTACCCTAGTCATTTTGAGGTCTATACCTATTGTCTTCATAAATATCAGAGTTGCCCATTTAAACACACCAGTAACTATTAATAATTTCTGTCTTGAAAAAAATAAAAAGAACGTGTCCTCCTTTCTCATTTTCCCTGAAAAGTTCCCCCAAACTCTCCCACTCCCTCCAAATCAATGAGTGGAAGGCTATTTTTCCTCTTTGTTCTACACTTATGTGACATTTCACACTGATTTTTCTGCTATCCCTCTAATCTCTCATTTAGTCTTATGCATCTTCAGTAGTTCTGTGCTAAGTAACATTATACTTTCCCACAGGGATCTCCACCTCAACAAGCACCAATTCAAATGACTTTCAAATATATATCTCAGGCCAGCGCAGTGGCTCATGCCTGTAATCCTAGCACTTTGGGAGGCAGAGGCAGGAGGATCGCTAAAGCTCAGGAGTTCGAAACCAGCCTGAGCAAGAACGAGACCCCATCTCTACTAAAAAAAAAAAAAAATAGAAATTAATTGGCCAACTAAAAACATATACAGAAAAAATTAGCCGGGCATGGTGGCACATGACTGTAGTCCCAGTTACTTGGTAGGCTGAGGTAGGAGGATCGCTTGAGCCCAGGAGTTTGAGGTTGCTGTGACCTAGGCTGATGCCACAGCACTCTAGCCCAGGCAACAGAGTGAGACTCGGTCTCAAAAAAAAAAAACAAATATATATCTCTACTCCTGGTCTCTCTCCAAACCCCTATTAAAACTACCCAATGGACATTTCCATATGGACATACTACTATCATCTCACTTTGTCTCAAGCCAATTTTACCTCCAAATTAAAACCTCTGAATTTCCTTATTTTTTTTTCACACTGACATCCAAATTAAAAATCTCTTTTGACTCCCTTTCCATTGTTCTCCTTAATTAAGGCCTGTTAAATTTTTTCCTTAACATGTTCCTATCTTTTCATCCCTTCTGCCAACTCCTAAGTTGAAGGTCTTTTCACTTCTCTAACTGGATAATTGAAATACTTTACTGGTTTACCTTTCTACTATGAGTATTCTTTTTCATTATACAGGTACCCTGCCAACCACTACCATATTAATTTTCCTAAACTATTATTCTATTTATCCAATCACTAAGTTAGAAAACAAAAACATAAAAAATCTTGTTCAACTGGGTTTTAAAAATGAAATAAAAACTCCTCTGCTTGGGACTAGCTCGGTGGCTCATGCCTGTAATCCCAGCATTTTGGGAGGCCGAGGCGGGAGGATCACTTGAGACCAGGAGTTCAAGACCAGCCTAGGCAACATCCTGAGCCAGCCTGAGAGCCCCATCTCTAAAAAAGTTTCTAATTAGCCAGTTGTGGTAGCGCAGGCCTGTAGTTCCTGGAGCCCCAGCTACTCAGGAAGCTGAGGTGGGAGGATGCCTTGAGTCCAGAAGTTCCAGCCTGTGGGACAGAGAAAGACCCTGACCGTGGAGGGAAAAAACCCAAAAAACTCTGCTTGATATTAAAAGACCCTCCTTGTCTAAACCCAATTTATATTCCCAGTCTTATTTCTTGTGGTGCGTAAGCAAACACTCCCTCTAGCTCAATTTGTGCTCCTAAAAAATATCTTGGCACCATTAACATAGCGTTTCCTCAATCCAGAACATTCACTTGCACGTAAGCCTCCCCAAAAAGCACAATTAGACATCTCCCTTTCCTCAACTTTATATAACACTTAACAGTACATACATAACACTCATTTTAAGTCTATCCCTTACTAACCTATACTGTAACTCTTTAAAATGTGTATTTGTTCTATCTTCTTACCTAGACCGAATTCCTTGAGCGCAAAATGGTATCTAACTTAATTTCAAGCATCTATCTCCCCCTCCATGCCAAGAGTACATTTTGTTGATTAATAATGAGTCACCTTACTTTATATAATTCAAGTAGTAACTTTTCTTTGTTCTACTATAAACAGTTTTGTACTTTTTGGTGGTTATATGCATCAGTCTATACATGTGTAGGATCCAGTAATTTTAAAGTATTTTGTAAATAAACTTACGATAGCTAGCGTTCTTTAGTTTATAATGCGCTAAACGTTGTTAGGTGCTTTACACATATTACCTCATTTAATCCTCACAACAACCCTAGTAGTATGGACTATTATCTCCATTTTATGAGAGAGAAAACTGCAGCTCGGAGATTAAATTTCTCTCCCTTCTCTGGTTGCTAATTGCCCTTCCTGCCCCCCCCCCGCCCAAATCAATTTAAATCACTTTTCTAAGCTTCTTCCTCCTTTACTCAACTAATCATTTGTTTTGTTTATTAAACACCGTGTGCCAGGTGTTGTGCTGGCGCTGCGATTATACAACCTAACGGAAAGCTTACCGGCCTGCACCTCACCGCGGAGACGGGGGTCAAGCCAGCAACACACGGAAGGAAAGTGAAGCGCCAGAAGCTCACGCTGCCTGCCTACATCAGGAAACGCCGAGACCCCGTTTCCCCGAACCAACATTCTTCCCCGCCTCCAACTTTTTCCTCAAACCCTTCACTTACCGACGCCACTCAATGTACACCTCACTTTCTCGAGCTCTTCATAAGACAGTCGTGTTTTCTTCCCTTAGCACCGAAATAAGAAATAAAAACAACTGGAACATTTTCCTTACCCGGCCTTGTCTGCAGACCCTTGAGGGCCCTTCCATTTCCCTTTCTCCTTTTCCTTGTCTTTTTTCGTTCCGGCCGCAGTGGTCGAGTCGTCCTCAAACACGCTAAATAGCTCATCCCCGAACGCGTCCGCCATCTTTCAGAGCTATGAGACCGAATTTCCTTCCTACCCACGATGCCCCGCGAGCGCACACACGGTGACGCCCAGGGAAGGCAAAACAGTGGCCCGTGGGAGACAAAGGAAGTCGAGTCGCACGACGCACGGAAATTCTCTCCGGACTTTCTCCCTTTCTGATCTTTCTTTTTCTTTCCGACCTCTACTGAGTAGGCAGCTCAATGGCTAAGACGCGGCACGGCGCCATGCGGCAGGTACTCGAGGACGCAAAAAGGCGGAGCCTGGAGAATCGGACCAATTGCGAGGCAGCGGTCGCCCCTGCCCGAAAAGCCCGGATGGAGGACGCAGGGTGGCGGCGCCGGAGCCGGGGAATGTGAAGAGCTTTCGGTGGCTGTGCTGTGGTGGCGCCGGCTCCTGGGCTGCGAGGAATCTTCTACCACAGCTGCAACATGGGCGGCAAGAACAAGAAACACAAGGGGCCGGCAGCCGCAGCCGCCCGGGCCGCCGTGTCTGCTTCCAGAGCCAAATCCACCGAGGCCGGAGCTGCCGGGGAGGCCCAAAGCAAGAAGCCGGTGGCCAGGCCGCCCCCCACCGCGGCTGCCAGCGCCAGGGATCCCCGAGTCAAGCAAGGTACGAGAGGTCGCCTGGCCCCTGGCTATCTGTCCTGAGACCCTGCTGCTTGTCCGGAGGAAGGAGCCTTCGATCCCGGACGGACCCTGGGACTCAAAATGTGTTACCTCCCACACCCGGGGCTGCTGGCTCTTCTTGGGGTGGCCTTGGTTTAGTTTCGTCTAAGCTCATTGGGACTCCAAAATTCTGATGGTAACACTGTTGCAGCTTGGCGTTTCCCTTCCAAGAACAAAGTAATTGCATTAGCTTCTGTTTCAGCAGAGATCCGTCCTGAACCGTCATCTCAGCTAGATAGGCTAATGCAGAGATGTTAGTGAGTGGAGTTCCTAACCTCCTGGTGCCAGCCCCGTTTTTTACCTGTGTCTCCACGTATTCTGGGAAAAATCAGTACTTAATAAGAATTACAATACTTGCACACTGAACATGGGTGTAGCCTATTGTGAAATTATATGCACTCTTTTTCGCAGCTGTGTATTTTTGCTTGCTGTGCAAACTGGTTTGAAAGCTCAACTTGGTAATAATGGCAGATTCCTGCTGCAGATCAGCAGGCCACTATTATGGCTGGTTTCAAAAAATGAACGATTATGTGACGTTTTGTTCTGCCCGGGTTGTTTGCTTGTTTTTCTTACTAGAATATTCAACAAATATTTATTGCCCATCTGTGTGTATATGCACAAGTACTTACCGTGTACGTGACACGTGTATCACTCCTCTGTTGGGATTGAGGTGAGCAAAATAGAGACATCGTGTCTCATGGAGCTACCACTCTAATGTCAGAGATAGGCATTAACTGATAACATATTGCTTTATAATTAATAAGTGCCACAAAGAAAAGCGCAGTGTAATCACAGTGTAATCTAATTTTTACTGGGGAGGAGCAAGGATCATGGGGGTGGTCTCTGAAGAAGTGACAGTTAAGCTGAGATCAGGAGGATGAAAAGAGTTAGCTCTAAAACATGGCAGAAATAATATTCTAGGCAGAGGTAGTGAACACCATGTGCAAAGATCTTGAGGAATTCATAGAATAAAGGCATTGCCAAAGGAGGAATCAGTCAGAAAAAGTAGGCAGATACCAAACCTTAACCTAGAAAGTGGATAATAGTTCTTTGTTCTGCAATTTATTGTAATGTTTTAGTTACAAAGTTAGTATGTTTGTAATTACAAATACATAGAATTAATCCTTGACTACTGTGGCAGTTTTCCTCTGTGGATCAATTTCTTTTTGACTTTTACTTTGTCTCTTACTTACATTTCTCTGAATCATTTGAACTTTCTGGTAGTCATTTGTTGTGCTGTTTGGCTTCCCTTTGCTCCAGCCCCCAAATGGGACCCTTTCCCAAGATGTCAATCCTTGACAGTATAGTCCCCTCCTACAGCCTTTCTAGGAAAGTTCATCTATTTCTATTACTTCTGTTATCTTTCCCTTTGTAGAAGACTTCTCTTCCAAGCTCAAGTCAGCCATTTCTACGTGTACCTGGCCCATTTGGCCCTATCTTTTGCAGACATCTCTAACATGGTTAATACTAAACTACTCTTCTCTTTTCAAACTAACTTTTCTTCTTACTTCCTTATTTCCGTCTTTCCATATTCCTGTTTATCCTAGGTCAAAAGTTACTTTTAATATTTTCCTTTCTTCTTTGCACTTAGTCTGTTGCCAAGCTCTGTGCAGTTTTCACTATATGTCTTTTATATCTACCTTCTCACTTTTCATTTGTGTGGTTCACACCCTAGTCTCATGAACTCCTGGATTACCGATAAAGCCTTTTAATGTCTCCCTAGCTTTGCTCATTTTTCCTTCTCCAATCTGTCTTGCTTATCAGCATCAGATTGATCTTCCAGAAATGCTGCTTAGGTCATAGCCTTTCCCATTTTCTTCCACAGCATCCTCACTGACTTTATGATAAAATCCAAACCATTTAGCTAGCATCGCGAGACCCTTTTTCCAGCCTTTTTACTAATCCTAGTGTTCAGCTATAACAAATCTGGTGTATTTTCATTGTTCCAAATGGAACCATTTGCTTTCTTCTTCCTCATTTTATTCTTGCCATTTTCTTTTCACAAAGTGCAGTCCGTCCTTAACACCATCTACCAAAACACTAAAATACCCATCTCAGATATCAACTGCTTTTTGAATTCTTCTGATATCCACAGCTCATGTATCATAGTTATTTTCCTCATTGTTTTTGATAGTTAGGTCTTGCCTTATGGTATGTGAGGAATTATACATTTTATGTATCCTAAAAAATTACAGAAGGTAAGAACTGTCATGGATATGTACTAACATCTCTGCAGTATCTATTCCTGTGCTATACATGTGTTCATTCAGAAAATTTCTTGGATAAATGATAAGCAAAAATTCAAAGGGATTATTAAGACCAAGAAAGCAAGAGAAAAAAAAAGAGGGATTAACTACTAAATTTGTGTAGATTTTTTTGTTTTTCTTTTTGGGTTTTGTTTTTTGTTTTGTTTTTGTTTTTTTTGAGACAGAGTCTCACTCTGTTGCCCAGGCTAGAGCACTGTGGCGTCAGCCTAGCTCACAGCAACCTCAAACTCCTGGGCTCAGGCGATCCTCCTCCCTCAGCCTCCGAAGTAGCTGGGACTACAGGCATGCGCCACCATGCCCGGCTAACTTTTTCTATATATCTTTAGTTGGCCAATTAATTTCTTTCTATTTTTAGTAGAGACGGGGTCTCGATCTTGCTCAGGCTGGTTTTGAACTCCTGACCTTGAGTGATCCTCCTGCCTCAGCCTCCCAGAGTGCTAAGATTACAGGCATGAGCCACCGTGCCCAGCCTGGATTTTTTTTTTAAGGGATGGGTTCTTGCTCTGTCTCTCAGGCAGGAATGCAGTGGTGTGAACACAGCTTCCATGAACTCCTGGCTCAAGCTATCCTTCCACTTCAGCCTCCCAAGTAGCTGGGACTACCCGCATGCTCTGCCATGCCCAGCTATTTATTTATTTATTTTTTATTCTTTGTAGAGACAGGGTCTTGCTCTGTTAGTTGCCCAGACTGCTCTAAAGCCCTGGACCTCTAGTGATCTTCCCACCTTGGCCTCCCAAAGTGCTGGAATTATAGATGTGAGTCACTCCTCAGCCTTTTGGGGTATTTTTAGATAACATATAATAAACCTACTTTGGAGAAAAAAAGTGCAAAAGTACTCAACTCTTTGTAGTTCTTAATATAAATGTAATTGTTCTACTCGCATTCGTCCTTATCTTCCCAATTTGAAGGACTGTACACAGGATAGTTGGTTAAGATTGTACTCTGGTCTAGAGATACAAAATTGCTGGTACCACCAAATGACTGTTGGCACCATTTGTGGCTTTCTTGACGCTCTTATTTTTTCATTTCATTTGTTCATCAAGAAATTTTCAAAGAGCTGATATATGCCAGGCAAAATTTTAGGCACTTGGGATACCACACAAACAAAACAGACAAATGTCTTTTTTCATGGAACTTATATTATGGTGAGAGTGTGGGTGGGGGCTGGAGACTTACATTTTGGGAGTGGAAGACAAACAGGTGAAATCTCTTTTATATTGGATGATGATAAGAGCTATGAGATTTAATAAAGCTAGTAGGCAGAATAGGGAGGAGGGTGGGGAGAGGTTCAGTTTTAAAAAACATGGGTCAGGCATCATACAGAAGGTGACATTTAAGCAAAGGAGGTAGGTAAAGTTAGTTACACAGAAAACTGTTAAAAGAGCCTTCTGGGCAGAGGGAACAGTAAAGGCATTGAGGTGCAAGGCTTTAAGATGCAAGCCTAGCATGTTTTAGGAATAGCAAGATCTTTCCCATTCTGCCCTCTCCTTCGCCTTTCTTTCTGTTCCTGTGCTTTTGCCTTAGAAGTACCACTGCCTTTGGCCTGATTATAATTAGCTCAGCTGCTTTATCTTGGGGTGAATGAGACCAATTTAAATTTTCTATCCAAAAGGATTGTTTCTGAAAAATCCATGAACCTAGTTAAAATCTTATGAGATTTTAAAATCTCTGTTATAAAATCTTATAAGATTTTATTTCCCTCTTAAGGGGGGGGGCTCATGTCATGAATAAACTCATAAAAGCCATTATAAACATTTTTTTCTGGTTACCAATAAAGCACAGACACAGAAGTCACAGAAAATAGTGACTTGGTTAAGATTACATGGGGCAGGGTGTCTAATTTGGTTTGGGATAGGAATAGTTTCCCTTAGCAAACATTTAAGCTGATATGTTCTGAAGCAGCTAAGCTATCGAAAGATCTAGAGACAAGAGTATTTGTGGTAGAGGAAACAGCAAGCCCAAAGACCCTAAGGTGGGAACAAGCTTGGCAGGTTGCAAAAAAACGTTCTGAGTGGCTGCAATGAGACAAGAAAAATGTTAAAATGCTATTGGAGGTCTAGAGGAGGAGCCAGACCAAGTGCAATGGGAAGGGCGGGGGGGTGGGGGGGGCTGGTGTTGGTATTAAACAGAATAGAGACTTTAGCTGATTTATATTTCAAAATGAGTCAGGTGGCTCTAGCAGCATGTATAGCCTCATAGGCCCTAATTGCTCAGAGTATATCAATTTACCTTCATCTGTTCTCTTGGCACTCTGTACTTCCCCTTCATAGCTTATTTGAGTAATTAGTTGCTTACTAATTACATTACTTCTCCAGAATATAAGCCCCATGAGGATAAGGACTGGGTCTTATTTACCACCAGCGTCAAGTCCTTGTTTGGATTCCTTGCCTGATTAACCTTTTTGCAGATATGCGCATTATTTATTTTATTTTTTTAAGGCAAGCATGAAAATTAGGTTTATTGAGGAGAGAAAGATAGGATTATAGGGCAAGAACAAGATATAGGTTTACAGAGCATGGTGCATACACCACAGATGACGACCAGACCCACTATGGCAAGGACCCATTGTTGCCACAAAGGGAGAGCAAAAGGAAGGGCACAAAAAGGAGATGTACACATTATTGATTAGAAGGGAGTTGGAGTGCTAACAACTCAGAGTGAATGTCTTAGTGATAGTGGGTCATTAGCATCATCGTTTGATAGAAAATACACTGTAAAAAGAATATGGATCCAAAGAAAGAGTATTGGGCAATAAGAAACTGATTCCAGTTGATGTTTTTTTAATTAGCTATGTCATTTTGAGGAAATCACTTAGTTTACATGTGTTTCAACTTTCATGTAATAAGTATTTTTGAGAGCCAGTTATATATGTTGCATTGTTCCATGATCTGTCATTTATAAATTTGGAATTCATAATACTTTTGCCTTTGAGATTCTGCATACAAACATCCTTACTTCCAGTCAGGGTTTCAATAACTTTCACTATCTGAAACACAAAACCAAAAGTTGTGGAGAAAGATCTCTTAAACAATAAGGAAAATAGCTAGCTATCTCTTTTTGGCCCTTTGGCTAAGATCAAATGTAGAGAAGTAGCTATCATAAATCCTATGTACTTTACTTGACAAAAAAGTGGGAGCCAGCTTTGTTCCATGGCTTACTAATTTAAAATCGTATTTGAAATTAGGGTTACTAATTTAACAAGTTTGAAAATGTTTTCTTCTGGCATCTTCACTTTTTCCTAGGTAACAGATTAGAAGCTGTGGGTGGGGAGCTGTTAGGTTGAGGTTCTGAAAATTGACAGCTGACAGGAGAGGAGAGGAAAGACTCACCAAATAGAAAATTAGAGCAGTCGCAGAGAATTGCATAAAGGTAAGCTGAGCGTTTTCAGTAGCCTCTGCAAACCTCGGTGCATTAATAGATATTTATAATATAAATGTATGATAAAAAGCTTTGAATTTTGCTTATACTCTATACTATGGCAGGAAGTATAAATACATTTTAGAAGGATTTCCTTCAAAAATTATTAAAAGTACATTCCAAATTCTGGAGATTTATTCATGCTGGTTAAAAATTGTATATAAACATGTTTCAGGGAGAATTTGAAAATGATAAGGGCTAACTGGTTTAATTGGTGATATATCTATAGTAAGATTTCATTATTGCTATAGTTCCTCAAGATATTGATTAAAATGAAAACACATCCACTCTTAGGGACCTTGATTGCCACCCATTGGATGTGGCAACAGGATTCCCTGATTCCCTGATGATTTTCAGGGATTCAGTTCTTTTCTTATTTGCTCTCTGGAAGTTCTTACTATAAGCTGACCTAAAGGAAGTGTTATGTTGAAAGTCTTTGTTTGGTGGGGACAGATGCAAGTTAACTTCAATCTTTTCAATTCACAGAATTAAACAAAAACCAACAGTATTTTTAAAGGAAGTTACAATCTCACTCCTATCAATAACACATCAACTTTGAACTGTTTCTCAGTATAGTGTTGGTAATGAACTGCTCGTTTGTCCATACCTTTTTAAAAAGGGTATAACTGGGGCTGCTCAATGGGTTTGGGGACCCTAAAACTTTGTATGCTAAATTTGTGAATGAGCTTACTATAACGGTTAAGACTCTCAGAAATGATTAAAGGCTACTAATTATATACTCTCCTTTATGACCATTGACATGAATATGTGAGATTACTAGAATTAAGGTAAAATCAGAGACTAGAAAATAAGGAAACTATTAATAATACTATTATGCCAGATTGTTACTATCTTTTAACATATTCCAGGTAGCCTTGGGTACTCTTTTATAACTGTATCACAGCAGTAATTCAGGGAACCACAAATGTCCCTAGTTCAGACTGCCCAAATATAAAAGTAGTTCCTTTCAAGTAGTTAGTCTCAAAACTTTTGTTTTTCTTTTAAAATATCTAATTATGTTAGCTAGTATCTTAAAATGAAGACCCTAATGTAACCCAACAGAGACTAAGGTCTTTCACATTAAAATCATAAAGAACAACACTTAAATTTAATGTTTAGGTATCTCAAAGTGAAAAAAAACTTTCCTTAATTTAAGGTTTATAGAAACAGTAACTGGGTTTTATAAGATTCTGGGATTATTCTTACATAGCAATGGTTCTCAAAGTGTACTCAGGAGGTCTTGAGGAACCCTGACACTCTTTTGGCAAGGACTCTGTGAAGTCAAAACTATTTTCATAATAATTCTAAGATGTTGGTTGCCATTTTTCATGCTCCCTTTCTCATGAGTGTACAGTGGAGATTTTCAGAGGCTACATGGTATGTAATATTACAGCAGATTGAATGCAGAAGCAAGATGTTATAGACTGAATGTGTCCCCAAAAATTCATATGTTGAAACCCTAACCCCCAGTATGGCTATATTTGGAGATAAGGCCTCTAAGGAAGTAATTAAGATTAAATGAGATCATAAGAATGGGGCCCTGATCTGATAGGATTAGTGTCCTTACAAGATGAGACACCTGAGAGCTCAATCTCTCCAAATAAGCACAAAGGAAAAGCCATATGAACATACATTAAGACACCTACATGCCAAAAGAAGAGGCTTCAGAATGAAACCTACCTTGTTGGCACCTTGATCTTGGGCTTCACAGTCTCCAGAACCGTGAGAAGTAAATTTCTGTTGATTGAGCCACCCAGCAGTCTGTGGTATTTTGTTATGGCAGGCTGAGCAGACTAAGACACCAGAACCATTAAAGAGATTTGCAAAAATGGAAAATATTTTGTTTTAGAAAATATAATCATATTTCATTAAAAGCATTTTTATTAATGTAACAAGTTTATTATTTTTAATATTTAAAAATTTTTCCTCTTTATAATATAGTAAATGTCAATAGCTATAACCCACATAAACAAAAATTATCTGGATCATCAGTAATTTTTAAGAGAGTAAGAGGTCATGAGACCAAAAGTTTGAAAATAATATTTATTCCTTCCTGTTTACTCATTAGAGGACTGAGAATATATGACATTTCTGTTGACTGGGACAGACGTGGCAACAGTAGCAAGTTGAATGAATATTTGAGTCCACCTTGGAAGCTCAGAATATGACCTTATTTGGAAATAGATCTTTACAGATCTCATTGGCTAAGGGTCTTAAGATGAAATCATCCTAGATTTAGAGTGGCTAGTGACAAGAGAATGGAGAAGGAGATTTGTACAGTGAGAGACATAGGGAAGAAGGCCATGTGAAAAAGGGATAGAGATTGGAGTTATGCTGCCACAAGCCAGGCAACACCTGGGGCCACCAGCAGCTGGAAGAATAAGGAAGCATTTTTACATGGAGCCTTCAGAGGGAGCATGGTCCTGCTCATACCTGATTTTGGACTTACAGCCTCCAGAATTGTGAGAGAATAAATTTCTGTTGTATTAAGCCATTAAGTTTGTGATGATTTGTTATGGCAGCCCTAGGAAACTTGAGTCCAAGGAAAAAAGAAAATAGGAACTCCACCTTTGGGGAGAGGTGGTTTCTCTTTAAAATTACCTGTCTTCTCTGCCAACAATCTAGTATCCTCTGAGAAGTCTTGCCTCAGCTAAGTCCCAGGAAGAAAAGCATCTGGTTAAAAAATATGAAGATGAAGATAAATTTAACCCAAAAGATATACAGGCATTTGCAGAAACTGGTTAACCTACAGAAATGCTAATTGGAAAAATGTTGAAAATTTAGAGGGGATATTACTAGATGGAGTTATTTGTTGAAGTTTGGAGGGGGGGACTGAAATCAACTATTTAATATTTAGCAATCTTTAAAGGAAAATTAAAATAGCACAATGGGTATTAAAATTGCCTTGACTATTTTTTGTCTCTTATATACAGGTCCAAAAATTTATAGTTTTAATTCTACAAATGATTCTGGTAGCCCTGCAAATCTGGATAAATCTATTTTGAAAGTAAGTAACCAAGGTTTTGAGTCATTTCAAGAAGTGTTCCCTTTTTTCCAAAAAAAATGATGTATACTTAAATAAAAGAAAGTAAATAATGGGGCATTTAAAATTTTTATAAATAGTACTAAGAGCTTATTTCTCTTAAATAGAAGTAAGTCATATACATATGTTCAGAGCCTGTAAGAAATTAAGGAAGGCCTGGTTAAGATCCAAACTTCTAAGCATGGTTTGATGCTGGGTTATAATTTGTCTCTTTATATATGTTTCCTGGGCTAGACTGAATTCCTGAAGTATATTTTTGTGCTTATTTCACAGTAGGCATTCAGTTAAAGTGATAAAAGGAAGGTATTTTTGTAGGTAGATGCTTAGGTTAAAAATAATGAAGAACAGAAAATAAAGTCGCCATCAGGAAAAAATAGGAATCAAACTCTGAGAGCCAAAAGAATTTGTGTGACCTATTATTACTATATATTTAATTTTAAATTTCACTTGATTAACCCCTTTTTTAGTGTAGCATTAATTTTTTCCAGCTGTGTGCTTGGGCTGATTTACATGAAGGCAGATTTCTAGCCTCCGTCCCTAAGAATTTCTGGTTCAGTATGTTTAGGGTAGGGCTTAAGAATCTTTGTGATTGCAACCCAAGGGTAGTCCAAGGACAATGTCTTGACATGGCCTTGAGAAAGGATTTTTTTCTTGCCATATGTTATCTTGCCACTTTTTCCATATCCCATTTTTTCTTAAATATGTGATAGAAATGTGGTCAAATGAATGGTAGTCCAAAAAATGATAATTACTATGTCTGATTTTAGCTGAAATTTTGGGCTTCGTTGGCAGAAATATAGAAAATTCTATGGTTTGCTTCTGGTTTTTTAATAATTTGGCTTCTAATTGATATAACCTTTTTGGCTTCAACAGGTGGTAATTAATAACAAACTTGAGCAAAGAATCATTGGAGTGATCAATGAGCATAAAAAGCAAAATAATGACAAAGGGGTGATTTCTGGAAGACTTACTGCCAAAAAATTGCAGGTATTTTGCAAACTTTTTAAAAGTTCCTTGGTTTTACTGGAGCCTTTTTTTTTTTTTTTGAGACAGAGTCTCACTCTGTTGCCCAGGCTGTAGAGTGCCGTGGCATCAGCCTAGCTCACAGCAACCTCAAACTCTTGGGCTCAAGCAATCCTTCTGCCTCAGCCTCCCGAGTAGTTGGGACTACAGGCATGTGCCACCATGCCCGGCTAATTTTTTACATATATTTTTAGTTGTCCAATCAATTTCTTTCTATTTATAGTAGAGACGGGGTCTCGCTCTTGCTCAGGCTGGTCTTGAACTCCTGACCTTGAGCTCGGCCTCCCAGAGTGCTAGGATTACAGGCGTGAGCCACCACGCCCGGCCCTACTGGAGCCTTTTTAAGATAGTTCCACATGTGAGCCAAAAATGACTTTTCAACTTCCACTGAGATTTTATACAGGCCATTTTCATGTTCAAGAATAGAGAAGGAATTGTGCCAGGTACTGGTGTACACATTAAAATGGTGATATGAAAACTAAGTTATATTTCCAAAATTATATTATTGAGCACCTACTATATTAGACTCTGTCCTGGGCACTTTGCTTACATTCTGACATAGCAATCCTGCAAGGTAAATGTATTTGGCAACATTTAAGTGAAAGAATTAAGGCTTGGAAAGATGACATAAGTTATAACCTAAGATTATTAATTAGTAAGTGGTAAACAGTTTGGATTTGAACCCAATTCTGCCCAACTCTAAAGATCATGCTTTAGAAAGTACATTAAAATGCTTTATCTTGGCAGGGCGCAGTGGCTCACGCCTATAATCCTAGCACTCTAGGAGGCCGAGGCAGGAGGATTACTTAAGCTCAGGAGTTTGGACTAGCCTGAGCAAGAGACACTGTGTCTACCAGAAAGAAAGGGGGAAAAAATCCCAGCCAGGCATTGCAGCACCTGTAGTCCCAGCTACCCAGGAGGCTGAGGCAGAAGGATCTCTTAGAGCCCAGGAGTTGGAGGATACAGTGAGCTACAATGATGCCATTGCACTCTCCTCAGGGCAACAGACTGAGACTCTGTCTCAACAACAACAACAACAACAAAAAACAAGGCAACTGAACACCCTCCTCACAACCTAAAAAAAATAAATGCTTTGTCTTTATGTATAAAGATGTTTGTAGAAGCACTGCTTATAATAAAAGAAAATATCCTAAATTTTCAGCCATAGAAAAATGTATAATTATAATAGGCCTACCCAATGGAATATGCATGTAACTTCAAAATGATGATGAAGAGTTTCCTAATAACTTGGGAAGATACTTATGTTATAATGTTAAGTGAAACTTCTTTTTATAAAAGTCATAGAAAAATGGCTGAAAATGAACATACTACATTATAAATATTGTCTTTGGATAGTGAGACTATGAATAATTTCTTCTGGTGTTTTTTTTTCCGAAGATATATCTGTACCTTCCAAATTCTCAGTTCAATGAACATATTTAACTTCTAACTGGAAAAAAAAGATATTTTTGAAATTGGAATCTGTGTCAAGAGCTTCTGGCTTAAAATGAATGGGAGAATAAAATTAGTTATGAAAGAAGAGAAAATTGACAAATATAATTTTCTTATATTTTGCTTTCATAGGATTTATATATGGCTTTGCAAGCATTTTCATTTAAGACTAAGGACATTGAAGATGCAATGACCAATACACTCTTACATGGAGGTGATCTTCATTCTGCCTTGGATTGGCTCTGTTTAAACCTTTCAGATGGTAAACAGCATCATCGTTAAATTTTTTTCAGTTTCTAAAATCTTTTGAAATAGTTTAAGTATTTGTATCCACCTTTCAGCTTGCACTTAAGTTTTTTCACTGTTGTAATTATTTACTTTTAAAATGTTCTTACCTTTTTCTATTCTTTTCAGTATATTCTCCTTTAAGATTGTGGCCTATGAAGGAAATTTTTGTGTGTGTTGCTTTCATTTTACAATGTACTTAGTACCACAGATTCTCAAAGTTTGCCTATCAGTAACATATTAGGCTGTGTCTCCTGGTTTTTGGTTTAGAAATTAGGACTATTCTTGGATAAATAATTTCATTAAGCAGAGGCTCATGGTTGCAATCTTTGGCAGGAATATGGAGTGCAAATAGCTTGTTGCACTGATTAAGGATACTACCACATACTATGACAGATACCTAAAGAGTGGGAAGGGTTAAGATCCTTTTATGAAAATTTAGGAGCCTAACATATTGAGCATGAAATCAGTGGCCAAATACAAGTGGGCCTGCTATCATCCATGAGTGTACTCACTTCTAATTTAACAGATAAAACCAAGAACATGATAGGATTTCTATTCTTGGGAGATGAGGGAATAGAAGAAAATTGGATGCTTTAAGACTAGACTGGGTTTACGTATATGCTTAACAAATGTTTGTTTGTTTTTATGTATCATATGCATGTTTATTTCAACACAGTTTCTGTTATTTTAAGATGCACTTCCTGAAGGATTCAGTCAGGAGTTTGAAGAGCAGCAATCTAAAAGTAGGCCAAAATTCCAGTCTCCTCAAATACAAGCCACTATTTCACCTCCATTGCAACCTAAAACCAAAAAACAGGAAGAAGACCCTAAGATTAAGGTAATTTAAGAATTAAGCATTTAAAGTCCTATAAAATCAGAATGAAGCAATGTAATAGTTCACGAGAGTATAAAGATTAGGTTTCTATAACATTTTTACTTCTTAAAACTATATTATTTCGCCAAATTTTTCTATTACTGTTTGTTTCAGTTATCTATTGTTGCATAACAAACTACCCCAAAATGTAGTGGCTTAAACGAACAATTTATTTCTCATGATTCTTCAGTCTGGGCTTGGCACAGCTAGGCTGTTCTGTTGCAGGAGGTACCTGCTGGGGCTGAAATATCCAAAATGTCTTCTTTACGCACATGAGTAATGCCTCGGCTGGAAGCTAGCCAGGCATCCCTTTCTCTTCGTGGTCTCTTCAAATGACTAGCTTGGGTTTTTTCACATATGGTGGTTTCAGGGTGGTCGGACTTCTTAAATGGCATCTGGCTTTGAAGAGCAAGTATTTCAAGATAATAAGCCCCAGAATACAAATTCTTATCAAGGCCCTGCTTTATCTCTCTTACTAATGTCTCATGGATTGAAGCAAGTCACATGGCCAAGGCCAGAGTCTCTGGAAGGGAATTACAGAAGGACATGAATACTAGGAGGTGTAGTTCATTGGGGCATTACATTTAAATATTTTACAAGTTATAAAACATCTATGGGAGCATCATCCTCATAAAACCACTGTTTCTAAGGAATAACACTAGTTTTTAACAGTTCTGCTTTCATTCTTTTTTACCCCTTTATGTAAACATATTCTTTGGATTCTGCAAGTGTACACTTTTTAAAGTAATGTTGAGTTCAGTTCATTTGTCCCTCACTCACTGAACAATAGAGTATGATTTTTGAGGTTCATGTATCTGTTTTTGAGTGTGAAGAAATTATAAATACAGTGACAAGATAGTTTTGATACTTTTCTTTAACTTTGGTTTTTCAGACATTTGTTTTCTCTTTCTAGCCAAAAAAGGAAGAGAAAAATATAGAAGTAAATATGAAAGAATGGATTTTGCGATATGCTGAGCAACAAAATGAAGAAGAAAAGAGTGAAAACTCTAAAAGCTTAGAAGAGGAGGAAAAATTTGACCCTGTGAGTAGAAATTTGTATTAGGCTTCTAGCTGGATATTCCCAGGCAAGATATATTTAACTTTTCAGAGCATTAGTTTCCTAATTTTTAAATCGGAAAAATACCTCTGGGGTGGTTGTGAAGATTAAACAAAATAACACTTAGATAAAAATTTGGCATAAAGTAACTGCTTAATAGATGTTAATTACATTTCTTCCATGTTTAGAGACATAATCATCAATTATTTTTAAATGATTGTTATGTGTGAGGAATATGCTAAATTCTTTCAGTAATAAAAAAGATAAAGCATATTCTTTTACAAAAGAAGTTCATAGTATAGAGAGAAAACAGACATCATAAGGTAAGATAAAAATATCAGACAGAAAATAAACTATTAAGTGAAAAAAGAAGTTATAGGAAAGAATGTTGCAATAAAGATATCTGACCAAGGAAGAACTTTTAAGAAACAGACACTTCACAAAAGTAGGTATATGGATGGCCAATAAATACATGAAAATATGTTCAACATCACTAGTCATTAGAGAAATGAAAACTAAAATGAGATACCACTATATATCCATCTAAATGGCTAAAGTTAAAAAGATCAGCAACACTGAGTGTTGGGGAGCATGTGGAGCAACTAGAACACTCATATATTGCTAATGGGAGTGTAAAATGGTACAACCACTCAGGAAAACTGGTCCTTTCTCATAAAGTTAAACATATACTTACCATGTGACCCATAAGTCATATGGGAGAGGGGACGGAGATTTCCTGTTTAATGGGTACAGAGTTTCAGTTTTGCCAGATAGAGTTCTGGAGATAGATGGTGGTGATGGTTGTATCACATATGAATGTATTTAATGCCACTAAACTCTTAAAAATGGTTAGGGTGGTAAATTTTGTGGAGGGAAAAAATTAAGGAGTCAAAGGTGACAAAAGATGCATTAAGTGGAGGGATGGTGATAGCAGTGCTAAGTACAGGAAAGATGGAAAGATAAATATGATTAGGGTAAATTTGTGGAGATAGCCGACCCTCCTGTCTGTTACACTATATTGATATTTGCTTCTACACAAAATGGTTCCAGAATTTGGCTGCTTGTTCTTGCTTAATTGTCTCTTTTCCCTTCCTCTTAACAGTTGGGTTCATAGCAGCACCACATATGCCATCATGTTCTGTACCCCATGATTTTATGCTTCTAATTTGCTGTCACTTATTAGCCTAAGGGAAAAACACAGTAATTTGAGTTTAAATTTAAACTCTCTCTAGTTTTTGCCCATCTGAGTCATGTCCCTGAGTTTTGTGACATACATTTTCTTTATAAGCCATTTTTAATGTCCCTGACTATCCTCCTTCCATAAGATAGTGATTATGTGAAGGTAACTTTCAGATGAGCATTATTGTATTATTACATGTACTATGCTTTACGCATACTTGTAAAGTAGTTTTTACAAAAATGAGCTCATACTTTTTATGCTGCAGTTTTATTTTATTAACACATCAAGGATGTTTCTCCAAGGATGTGGATTACCCTCTTTCTTTTGCTACCTCATTTTCTAATGATTGAAGTTTTCTTTATAAAGGTATACCACATATGGTTTCCAGTTTTGTCTTTGATAGTCAGTGCTTCAGTAAACATCTTTGTACCTGCAAATCTGTGCATTTGTTTTATTTCTCTATGAAAAATTCCTAAAATTAGATCTGCTGGATCACTGGTTTTGATATACTATATTGACCATAGATAATCTTGCACTTTTTTTCATTTCCTCCTCGTGGTTTTATTTGGATCAGAACGAAAGGTATTTGCACCTTGCAGCAAAACTTCTGGATGCAAAGGAGCAAGCAGCTACCTTTAAACTAGAAAAAAACAAGCAAGGCCAAAAAGAGGCTCAAGAAAAAATAAGGAAATTTCAAAGAGGTAAATGCTTTCAAATTCTTAGATGTATAAATGTAATTGTCCTGTATTTGTTGATTTTCCTAGAATAGATGATGCCTCTTTTTAATATGTCTGCTCTTTCCTGATGGTTTATACCTGAGATTGGCAAACTTTTTCTGTAACTGGCTAAATAGTAAACATCATAGACTTCATGGCCCATACAGCCTCTGTCACAACTCTTCAACTCTGCTGCATAGATCATACAAAACAAATGGCTGTGTTCTAATCAAACATTATTTATGGACACTGAACATTATTTATGGACACTTACATGTCTCCAAATATTCTTTTTATTTTTTCAACCATTTGAAAATATAAAAACCATTCTGGCTTGCAAGCCATTAGAAACAGGCAGTGGACTAGATTTAGCCAGCAGTTTGCCAGCCCCTAATTAATACCACAAAATACCATCTCCATTCAAGAAAGAAAGGTGAATACAATTCCATGAGTATTTATTTCTAATGAAGATATTTTTTAGGCTTACTACATCTATTACACAATTTATTTTAAAGTTGTAGTGTATGTTGTGAAAATTAATAAGTTGCCTCTGACTTCTAGTGCAGATTCCTTATAGGGATTACTAAATAATCGGTTACAAGGAAAAAGAAGGAATGCTAACTGTTTTTGAACCATTTTGTACAATAAAAAGGAATAAAAACAAATATCTGAAACTAAACTTCATCTATTTTCTTGATAGAAATGGAAACTTTAGAAGACCATCCAGTATTCAATCCAGCCGTGAAAACTTCACATCAACAAAATGAAAGGAAAAAGCCTTCTGTAGCCACAGAGGGAGAAAGTGCTTTGAACTTTAATTTATTTGAAAAATCTACAGTTGCTAGTACTGAAGAAGAGAAAGGTAAAATGAAGGAAAAGTAGTCAGGGTATAATTAATAAATAATAAAATGTCAAGGAACATATAATTGTAAGCAGTTGTTACTTTGCATTCTGGCTAACTACGTAAGATGGCGATGAAGTTACACCCATAAGTTGTCTTGAAAAAGTACTGTTAGTAACAGTTATGATAACTTACATGGATAACATTTTATAATTACAGATATGTACTTTGCCTCAGTCTCATCTCTCTCCAATCCATCTCCAAACTGCCAGAGTTATCTTTCTACAACACAGATCTAAACATGAGTTTTCTGATAAAAAACCTTTAGTGATTCCAAACCTACTGACATCAGTAACAAGTCTAAACCTTTTAGCATTGCATTCAAGATTTTTTGCATTCTGCCACAATCTACCTTTTTACTTTATTCTCCCAGCTATATGCTTGAGCCCCATCATTCTTTAAAACCTTTATTGTTTTATGGTTCCATTACTTTGCTTGTCTTGCTAAAACCCTTACTTGACCAGCCTGTAGCTTCAAGGCTTAACTAAAACATTGTCTCTTAATATTTCCCTAACTGCTTCCACACCACCAGACAGAAGTAATCATATGCATCTTTGTGCTCCCAAGTAACTTATTGATATAGGTAGTATAGTATTTATAAGATTATATTACAGTTAGTTGAGTCCCACACTAAATTGTCAGTTTTTAAAATTATTCATTTTTTAGTGATATCTATTGAATCTCCTTATTGTGCAAAATGACAAGTGCTATGTGTACAGTAATGAAAAATATAGTCTCTGCCTTCTTGAAGTATACAGTAGAAAAGATAAGCTTTAAATATATATAAATAATACATAATTACAAATTGTGGTATGTGCTATTGAAGAAGGGGCTTCTTATAGAGATAACGAGGGGATCTAATTTGGATTGGCGAGACCTTCCAGAAGACACTTACTCTGAGAGCTGACAGATTAGATGTTAGCCTGGTGACAAGTTGGTGGAAAGAGCCTTCTGAGAGGATCACAGTACATTGCAAGTCTAAGGTGCAATAGAGAGCAGCACTATTTAACAGAACTTCCAGTTATAAAAATGTTCTATTATCTGCGCTATCCAATGTGGTAGCTCCTAGCCAAATGTAAGTATTTAGCACTTGAAATATGACTAGTGTAACTGAGAAACTGAAATTTTTAATTTTAATTCATTTACATTTAACTAGCCACTTGTGGCTGGTGGCTACTGTATTGGGACAGGCATACTGAGAGCATTTGAGAAATTGACTGATGGCCAGTGTAGTTATGGTATAGTGAGCCTGAGGGAAGAGTGGCAACAGATAGGCAAAGATGGACCATGGAGGGCTTTTAGTCCAAAAGGAATTTGGACTTTATTTTATATGTAACAGGAAACCATTGAAGGTGGTGGTGGTGGCTGCTGTTAAGCAGAGAAAGGACATTTGATTTCTGGTTTTTTGATGATCTTACCTAGAGGGTAGCCTACCAAACATTATAATTCAAAGTATCCTAAATTCATCACATGGATAGTATCATAGATATTTGGAAGAACACATAAGTTCCTCAAGATAATTTTTTTAAAGATTGAGAATTTTCCATGGTTCTGTCCAGTAAGAGCATTTTGTTACATCACTTAGAGAAAAGCAAGCTTTTCTGTCTTTTTCTTCACCTATTCTTTTCTAAAAGTACTATTCCCAAAAGGCAGGGACTTTGAACACTCAAAGGAGAATTTATATTACTGTATGGCCATTTTTAAAGAACCAATCTTTGTCTACCATTTTAGATAAAAAGAAAGAACCTCATGATGTAAGAAATTTTGACTATACTGCTCGAAGTTGGACTGGAAAATCTCCCAAACAATTTCTGATTGATTGGGTCAGGAAGAATCTTCCCAAGAGTCCAAATCCTTCCTTTGAAAAAGTTCCAGTAGGTAGATACTGGAAATGTAGGTATGTTTTTCTAGTTAACTCAATGAACTTTTAGAAAGATGTAAGATAAAAATCTTTTCATTTCCTGTGAATTTAAGTAGACATTTAGGAAGCTCTCTAATTCTACATCTCAGTTTCATAGTGCTTATAAATGATTTAATACATGGTTTCCTTGAAAATATTGAAATAATTAACATCAATTAAGTTCAATGTTAATGGAATTCTGAATTTTTTTATCTGACTTCATCAATTTTACTTTTTTATTTTTTGCTTCTTTGTAGGGTAAGGGTAATCAAGTCTGAAGATGATATCCTGGTAGTATGTCCTACGATTTTAACAGAGGATGGCATGCAAGCTCAGCATCTGGGAGCTACTTTAGCCCTTTATCGTTTAGTGAAAGGGCAGGTAAGACTTCTTAGGCCAGGCCTAGGTGCTTCAAAAATTATTTGTGGAGTAATGAGTGTACTATGTTTTGTTAACATAAAACTGTATCTGCATGTGGAAGGTAGTATTTAATTATGGCCTTCTGTGCCAATTTTCTCTTTACTATTTTCTTCTGATTAATCTTCATAATTTGGCTTCCTTTCAACCCTAAACACAGCTCAATCTTTGTCTCCTTCTTAGACCGAAAGTCTGAAAGAGATAATATGATTGATTCAACTTTTTGGACTATACTAATTTATAGACTAAAAATAGTTGTGCTAGTTGAATTAAGGTTTTTAATGTTTGTTTTCCTTTAATGTTATGTTGTCTCTCAACTTTAAAAACTTGTAGACATTGGGGTTCCATTTTTCAATTTTAAGTTATATTAACTGTGTACTTCCAGTTTAAGGAAGGATTAAAGTGCTGCTGGAGGAAGCTTTTCAAGAGAACACAATGCCTCTTTTAAATTTAGATTATCAATATGTTTTTTTTACAATAAATGGTATATCTTTAGGAAATTAGAACCATTGAAAATTTTCAACACTGATTAAGTGCAACTCTAAACAATAGTTCCATTCCAGTTTCTGCCAGTAAATGTTCTTAATGTCTTTATTTTTCTTATGTTGGAAAATAAGATATCATAACTTGTGTGTACTTGATAAAAATGTCAATGTCAGAGATAACTGTGCATTCTTTTATAGCACAGAATTAGAATAATTTAGATTCTATCCAATGTAGTTCATTTAAAATGCTTTCACTTATAACATTATACAACTGCCAGAACGTCAAAGGAAGCTTTATATATTTTAGAAATGCTCTATGGGTCATCTAATTTTATATAGCAGCACTGCAGGAATGAATAATAAAACATTTATTCAGTAGTTTACTGTGTTCCAGGAATAAGCACTTCACATGTATTAACTTAAAGTTAACCTCAGAATATAAGGGAGGTACTATTGCTAACCCCATTTTAAAAATGCAAAAGCTGAGGCATATACATGTTAAGTTACTCGCCTAGGATCATACAGCTAGTAAGTCCAGAAGCCTGAATATGATATGCTATTTTTGAATTTGCGTCACATACATATTAAAGTAATAACTTAATAGTTTAGAGCCAAATTTCATTTTAAGAGGAATATAGCCATCCAAAGTTCTAACCAATTG
The DNA here is from genome assembly GCA_963574885.1 of Lepilemur ruficaudatus. Lineage (NCBI taxonomy): Eukaryota > Metazoa > Chordata > Mammalia > Primates > Lepilemuridae > Lepilemur > Lepilemur ruficaudatus. The sequence goes on from CAUYRT010020478.1 coordinate 26,629, forward strand.
AATTCTGATATTCAATACTTACCAAAAATAATGCACTGCTGTTTTTTCCCCTTTAGTCAGTTCATCAGTTACTTCCACCCACTTACCGAGATGTTTGGCTGGAGTGGAGTGATGCAGAAAAGAAAAGGGAAGAATTAAATAAAATGGAAACCAATAAACCACGTGATCTTTTTATTGCTAAACTTCTTAATAAATTGAAACAGCAGCAGCAACAGCAACAACAACATTCTGAAAATAAAAGAGAAAACTCTGAAGATCCTGAGGAATCTTGGGAAAATTTAGTTTCTGATGAGGATTTTTCTGCACTGCCCATGGAATCAGCAAATGCAGAAGATTTGGAACCTGTTAGAAACCTCTTTAGAAAGTTGCAAAGCACACCTAAGTATCAGAGACTTCTGAAGGAACGGCAACAATTACCTGTGTTCAAACATCGGGATTCAATTGTTGAAACTCTTAAAAGGCACCGAGTAGTAGTTGTGGCAGGTGAAACGGGGAGTGGTAAAAGTACTCAAGTACCACATTTTCTCTTGGAAGATTTACTTCTAAATGAGGGGGGAGCAAGTAAATGCAACATTGTCTGTACCCAGCCCCGAAGAATCTCAGCAGTGAGTTTAGCCACCAGAGTGTGTGATGAATTGGGCTGTGAAAATGGACCTGGAGGAAGGGTAAGCTGTCCTTCAACTCCACCTCAGTGAATGATGACATTACTCACCTTTGCTCTTGGGATCCAAATGAAACCTGTAACATATATGAGTTTTAACTGTTACTGGTTGTTCAATAGTACATTTCAGTCAGTCTTCATGTTTTCTTTTATAGATGTGATAATATGCCACTGTCCTTAATACAAAAAGGGTTATCAGTAATTCTGTCATTAAAATTCTCATCTAAAAGAAAAAATATATTAACTTTAGTAATTAAATATTCCAATATGTTACACACTAAATTGAACATTCGAAAAATGTGGAGAAATTCAAATTGACTAATCTATCTCAAATTTATGCAGATCTTTTCTGTGGAATGTATCCTGAGTGATTTTTATTCTTTTCAATGAGCAGATGGGGAAAACAATACAGGTGAAAGTGCTAGGCCAGGAACGGTTCCTCGTACCTGTAATTCTAGCACTCTGGAAAGCCGAGGCAGGAAGATTGCTTGAGGTCAGGAGTTTGAGTCTAGCCTAAGCAAGAGCAAGACCCCATCTCTAATAAAAATAGAAAAATTAGCCTACTCGGGAGGTAGAGCGGGAGGATCGCTTGAGCCCAGGAGTTTGACGTTGGAGTGAGCTGTGAGCTGTGATGATGCCACTGCCTTCTAGCTGGGGTAACAGAGTGATACTCTGTCTCAAAAAAAAGAAAGAAAATAAATGCTAGATTATTTTCAAGCCCTGAATTTTTTTTTTTTTTTTTTTTTTGAGACAGAGTCTCACTCTGTTGCCCAGGCTAGAGAGCCATGGCATCAGCCTAGCTCACAGCAACCTCAAACTCCTGGGCTCCAGTGATCCTCCTGCCTCAGTCTCCCAAGTAGCTGGGACTACAGGCATGTGCCACCATGCCTGGCTAAGTTTTTCTATATATATTTTTGGTTTGGCCAATTAATTTCTTTCCATTTTTAGTAGAGACAGGGTCTCGCTCTTGCTCAGGCTGGTTTCCAACTCCTGACCTTGAGCGATCCACCCGCCTCGGCCTCCCAAAGTGCTAGGATTACAGGCATGAGCCACTGCACCTGGCCTGAATGTTTTTTTTAAATGGGAAAAGTACTTATATATCTACTGTCATGCATTTTGTCATGCAAGTTTACACAAAACCGGCCAAACCTTAACCAGAGTGACTGCAAATTGTGGGAATTAATTAATTAATTACACTGGTTAGAACTAAATACAATGAATTGAAAGTTCATATAATTCAGATTATTTATACTTTGTTCTTTCTGGAGATGGTATGTAATATTTTTGTCTCTAGGATGGGTATCCCTTCATTATCAGTTTTTTATTTAGCAAATTGGATTTCCATTATAGAGCATAGGAGGATAAAAAGGTATAGTTTCTGCCTACGAGGATGACAGACTTATATAGAAATAAGACAAAGGGATGATTGAAAGAGTAAGAAAATATGATAGGAATAGATGGGACATCAAAATTCCCATTAGGGGCCAGGCACGGTGGCTCACACCTGTAATCCTAGCACTCTGGGAGGCCGAGGCGGGCAGGCAGATCATCTGAGCTCAGGAGTTCGAGACCAGCCTGAGCAAGAGTGAGACCCCGTCTCTACTATAAATAGAAAGAAATTAATTGGCCAACTAAAAGTATATATAAAAAATTAGCCGGGCATGGTGGCACATGCCTGTAGTCCCAGCTACTTGGGAGGCTGAGGCAGTAGGATCGCTTGAGCCCAGGAGTTTGAGGTTGCTGTGAGCTAGGCTGATGCCACGGCACTC
>CAUYRT010020479.1:0-11348 GCA_963574885.1 Lepilemur ruficaudatus
TTTTTGCTTTTTTCTTGTTAATTCTTTTGAGTTCTAGGTAGATTCTTGTTATCAGACCTTTGTCAGAGGTGTAAAGAGCAAATATTCTCTCCCATTCTGTGGGTAGTCTATTTGCTCTAGTGATAGTTTCTTTAGCTGTGCAGCAGCTTTTTAATTTGATCAGGTCCCATTTGTTTATTTTTGTAGCTGCATTGATTGCTTTGGGGTCTTCTTCAATAATTCTTTGCCTAGACCGATATCTGAGAGGGTCTTCCCAACATCCTCTTCTAGGATTCTTAAGGTTTCCTGTCTTAGGTTTAGGTCTGTTAACCATCTTGAGTGAATTTTTGTGAGAGTATCTTCTCTTAAAAACCATTTTCTCCTCCTGACTTTCCTGTTTGTGTTAATAATACTTTTTCTTTTCCTTTTCTTTTTTTTTTTTTGAGACAGAGTCTCACTCTTGTCTGCCAGGCTGGAGTACAGTGGCATCATCATAGCTCATTGCAACCTCAAACTCCTAGGCTCAAGTGATTGTCCTGCCTCAGCCTCCAGAGTAGCTGGGACTACAAATGTGTGCCAAAACACCCGGCTATTTTTGGTAGAGATGGGATCTGGTCAAGCTGCTCAGGCTGGTCTCGAACTCCTGACCTCAAGTGATGCTCCTACCTTTGGCCTCCCAGAGTGCTAGAATTACAGGCGTGAGCCACGGCGCCCCACCAATAACACTTTATTCTAAAGGATTAACCACTGCCAGCCTGTCTGTACTGCTCTTAAGAAAGTCCACCTCCATCCAGCAGAAGCTACTGTTTGTGCCATGTGACCTTTTACTTGCTAAAGGCACCAGAGTGGAAACTGACCTGAAAAGAACTAATCTATAGCCTGGCAAGGAATTAATCACATTTGATCTCTTCAAAATGTGAACCACGGAGACTGAGTCAGTTGTTAGTTCCCAGCAGAATCACATTAAAATTGGAATATTAGAATAAGAGTTCATGAATGACTATGGTTAAGGTTGCTAGAGATGTCCTACCAAAAACCTAGCTTTTTGTCCTTATACAGGAAAGGGAGAAATCCACCAGAGATTGAATGTGTGGGTATGTTTCCCCCTCCTCTTTGATGAGGGCAGTTGCTAGTTGCAACAAAACATAGTCAGAGATAGCTGGGAATCACTGAGGCTGGATGCTTATTACTTCAAGCTCTTTAGGGACTGGAGGGGCTGAGGTGTGTGAGTGTATATTTGTGTGTTAGGGAACTCAGCCTGATATTCCTAGGAAGACACAGTGACCCTCTTCACCCAGAAAAGGGAACCATGGGGAGCCAAGAGGGATAGTAGCTCTGTGTCTGAGATGTTAGACAGTGGAACCAGTCCAATTAAAATGATAATTTCATGATTTAAAAGCTCCTAAAACTGGCTTGGGCCGTGGGAGGTAGTTGTAAAAATGAACTGGGAAGTGCAGATATTAGCTATAACATTCTGGGTTGTAGATGATATTAATACTGGGGATTTGTGTTTTAAGTTTTTTTGAAAAACCATTGTATTATTATTAGAGTTTAGCATGTTCAGTAACCACTAGAGCAATGATTACAGCCTCCACCACAGTGTTTCAAGGCTGACATTGAGAAAGATTTGCTAAATAAGGGAAGCAAACACTGCAAAATCCTGAAGACCAAGTTTTCTGATGGACAAACTCTACTACTGTCCCTGTTCCTAAGCCACTTCCTGCTTAACAGCATACTGTAACCCTAAATTACAATTTTTAATTGGAGTGGGCAGCCCACCCGCCAAAACAAGCTACCCTATAAAAATATAGGCTTAGAATCTGTGGTCACTATAGAGACCTATCTTTGCTCCCACTTTCTTAGCTTTGAATACTTAGCCAACACTAGTGTTTACTCAGCTACCAGCTGCTTCTGTTACAATCAGTCCATTTAAATAGATTCAAGTTAGATTCTATTAATGCCAAACTCAAAACATTTGTAAAAAAACATAATAAGAAAAGATAAGACGACTTAGAAGGAAACAGACTAGAACTTTAGGGCCTCCTGACACTACGGGAAGGTTGACAAAAAGAACTCAAGCCTTCACATTCGGGATGTGAACTGGAGCTGCACCCCTCATGTTTAAGGGTCCTCTGGATTATATTTGGATTCGACACCCTCTTAAAAATTTCTTGTATTCAAATGAGTCCTAAAAAATATACTTGGAAAGTGATTAAAAAACAATATACTCTCCGATTAAAAAAAGTACTAGGCATTAAATCTGGTTGTGGCAATACGAAAGGCAGTAAGTTTCATTATTCTTCCCTCCAATAAAACAGTAGTAGATCATGGATTTAACACTTAGGTAATTAATTAAACCAGTATCTATAATTACATGGTGAGCTATCTCTCCAGAACACAAAGTCTACTAGGTCTTAAACTCCTAAAACTCTGTTCTATTCATGTGACAAGGTTTTGGGGAAAGCTCTAAGCCTGACTAATACCAAAAAATAACATCTAATATTATATTCTGAACTTTCAAAAAGTTCTAATATTTCCACAAAAAGTATATTACTGAGCATTTTCCATTTATTTCATCGAATATTAACTGGTTTGTGCTTTTTATATTTACTATAAGCATTGCTACATCATTGTTCATATATTAACATTATTAACATATGCTTCTGAATTGTATTTCCTATTTTTATCCTCTATTATTAATAAATTTTAACAAAACTATCAGAAACATGTCTATCCTATATGGGCAGCAATAATGGAAACTACCATTTTTTAAGCTAAAAATAACTTCTGTGTGGTTTTTTTTTTTTCTTTTTTTTTTGGAAACAGAGTCTCACTCTCTTGCCTGGGCTAGAGTACCATGGCGTCAACCTGGCTCACAGCAACCTCAAACTCCTGGGCTCAAGCAATCCTCCTGCCTCAGCTTCCCGGGTAACTGGGACTACAGGCATGTGCCACCATGCCCAGCTAATTTTTTTTCCTATTTTTAATTGTTTGGCTAATTTCTTTCTATTTATAGTAGAGACGGGGTCTCGTTCTTGCTCACGCTGGTCTAGAACTCCTGAGCTCAAGCAATCCTCCCGCCTCGGCCACCAATAGTGCTAGAATTACAGGCATGAGCCACCCACCACGCCGGGCCGACTTCTGTGTTTTATTCTGTATTATTGTATCCACATTAATATACCTATTTTAGAAAAGTTAGCCAATGTAGAAAAACAAAGAATAAAATAAAAATCACCCATAAATCCACCATCCAGAGACAGCTACCATTAGCATTTTGATGTTTTCTTCCACTCCTAAGTATATAATTATGAGGTTCTTCCCATGATATACACAAATTAGACTCAGACTCTACAGTTTCACAGACTATTTTCACTAACCAATATTTTGCAAGCATTGTCTGTGTCATTAAAAATCACTGAAAAGGCACCCAAATTGGAAAGAAACAAGTAAAAGTATCTCTGTTCACAGATGACATGATCTTGTATGTAGAAACCTAAAGTCCACCAAAAATCTGTCATAACTAATAATAAACAAATTCAGTAAAATTGCAAGAATTGCAAACACAACAGCAAAACTGCAACACAGAAAAATCAGTTGCATTTATATACATTAACAATGAACAATCACAAAAGGAAATTAACAAAACAATTCCATTTACAATACCATCAAAAAGAATAAAATACTTAGGAACAAACTGAACCAAGGAAGTGAAAGACTTGCACACTGAAAACTATAAAACATTACTGAAAGAAGTTAAAGAAGAAACAAATAAATGGAAAGACATCCCAAGCTCATAAATTGGAAGATTTAATATTATTAAGATGTAAAATACTACCTAAAATGATATACAGATCAACCAATCCCTATGAAAATCCTGGTAACATTTTTTGCAGAAATAGAAAAGAATCATCCTAAAATTTGTATTGAATTTTAAGGGACTCTGAACAGCCAAAACAATTTTGGAAAAAAAAGAACAAAGTTGGAGGACTCACACTCTCTAATTTCAAAACATATTAAAAGCTACTACAATCAAAATAGTATAGTGCTGGCATAAACATATTATAGATCAACAGAACAGAATAGAGAGCCCAGAAATAAACCCTCATGTGTATGGTCAAATGATCTTTGACAAGGGTATCAGGACAATTCAATGGGGAAAGGACAATTTCTTCAACAAATGGATGGGGAAAATTGGATCTCCACAAGCAAAAGCATGAAGCTGAACCCTTACATTAAACCATATACAAAAACTGACCCAAAATGATTTAAAGACCTAAATACAAGATCCCAACCATCAAACTTCTAGAAGAAATCAGAGAGGAAAAGTTTCATGACATTGGATTTGGCAGTGATTTCTTGGATATGACACCAACAATACGGGTAGCAAAAGCAAAAATAGACAAACGAGACTACATTAAATTTCAAAAGTTTTATTCATCAAAGTACACAATCAACAGGAAAAGGCAACCTATGGAATAGAAAATATTCGTAAATCCTATATCTGATAAGAAGTTAATATCCAGAATATACAAAGAACTACAAAACAAAAAAATCAAAGAACCTCATTAAAAAACAGGCAAAGGACTTGAATAGACATTTCTCCTAAGATGACATACAAATCGCCAATAAGCACGTGAAAAAATGCTCAACATCACTAACCAGAGAAATGTAAATCAAAACCACAGTGAGATATTACCTCATACGCATTAGGATGGCTACTATTAAAAAACCTAGAAAATAACAACTGTTGGTGGGGTATGGACAAGTTGGAGCTCTTGTACACTGTTGACGAGATTGTAAAATTTTGGAACTGCTACGGAAAATGGTATGGTAGTTTCTCAAAAAATTAAAAGCAGAAGTATCATATGATCCAATAATCACACTTTTAGGTATACATCCAAAAGAATTGAAAGCTGGATTTTAAAGAGATATATGCATACTTTGCATACACATATTCGTAGCAGTACTATTCACCATAGCCAAGAGGTAGAAGCAACCCAATTTGATAGAATGTTAATAGGTGAATGAACAAACAGAATGTGGTATATGTATACAATGAAAACTATGCAAACTTAAAAAGGAAGAAAATCCTACATATGTTACAGCATGAATGAACCTTAAGGACATTACACTAAGTGAAAGAAGCTAGTCAGAAAAGGACAAATACTGTATGATTCCACTACATAAACTATCTAAAGTAGTCAAATTCAGAGATACCAAAAGTAGAATGGTGGTTATTAGTGGTTTCAGGAGAGGGCAAAGAGAAGTTGTGTAACAAACAACATTAAGAGTTTTAGTTCTGCAAGATAAAAAAAGTTCTATGCATCTATTTCACAAAAATGTGAATATACTTAAAACTACTACACTATACACTTAAAAATGGTTAAAATGGAAAGTTTATGATATGTGCTTTTTAGTAAGATAAAAAATAATTTAAAATGATGTGAATATAGCCTAATTTATTCATTTCATTACAGTTGGATATTCAAGTTAAAAAATACTCATTTAAATATATATTTTAAAAATAAATACCCAGTAACCTAAAAAATTGCTTAGCATTTACAGCAAAATTACAATATAAAAATTAGATGTTTTAGTTAATATTTGCAATCTCAAGGAATGGCAAAAGCTTTCTGCACTAGTACTAAATACCTTTCTGAAATTTATGAAATGAATCAATATAGATAGATACCAAAGGGAAAACTGGTTTTAGTGGTAGCTCATTGTACAGTGAATAAATTAGCAGCACTATTTTTGGAAAATCAGTTAATCCAATAACAAATATTCTACTGGCTAACTTTCACACGTCCATGAAACACAATAGTGATGGTTTTGTGAATTTGATTGTTTTAGCTGGTAGTAAGGAAATATATTTTTTTCCATTTAGTAAAATGAATGTAGAACATTAACTAGAATAGTCATTTCTAACAACACATTTTCTTTGGGATACCCATCTTAGATTCTGAAAACTCACATAGAGAAAAAATCTCGATTAGTTTTAAATTTACTAATTTAGAATCTGAGCTGGAACACCAATTTAGAATCTGACATTAAAGGTATCTTCATTTCAATTTTATGTGTGGTTCAAAACCAAATTGGTAAAGAGCGCACAAGTGATTTTTACCTATTAAATGGCACAAAATTTCTATTAAACCTTTATTAGTTTTCTGTATCTATTGCTTAAAACCAATAAAAGAACATTTTTTGGCATGCATTTGTGCCCCTGAATTAACATTTTCCAGCAATTCAGACTTGAACTGTCCAAAAAGAAAGACAAGGTACTAATGCTTTACAGAATACTTTTTGAAATCGAGATTGTTCGATTTTTAAATACAAATTCTGAAAAGCAAGAACATACCACTTAACCAAAATAGCTGACACTTGTCCTATTTGGCCAAAGCACCTGCCTTGGAATTTCTTTCAAGAACATTCACAAACTAATGACTGTTTAAATCTCTGCATACTTTTTGACTTTTTAAAATTTACTCTACTTTTTCTGCTTATACTCCAGGAAAACAGGATAAAGTATTTCATGGAAGTATAAGAAAAGTTTTAAACATCTATTCAAAGATATTTAAAGATTCTAATTTATTTTGGAAACTGTCTAAGGAAATACATTTAACTTATTTTATTAAAAATATGGAATTATTTTATGAATATTTCCAACTTAGTATTTCAAAAAACAAGCAAGCAAACAAAGTGTATTGCATTAATCATCCTGGGTAGTGATTTTATTAAATTCCATCCCCGTAATCAAGGCTTACAATAGTTAACAAACTTTAATTTTTATAAGTTTAAAATACTATCGTGTAGTTTCACCATAAAAGAGGGATAATGGAAGGAGAAGAGAGAGGGGAAAGGAAAGTTGGACTCTGATGGGAAGCTTTCCCAGGAATTTTGTTCCTGCTGCCCCTGGCTGTCGGCCACCACTAGCTACAGACTTGTTAAGCAAAATGAGCATCTGTAAAATGAGTTTAGATGGTAGGCTGAAATTCAGACAAGAGAGAAAAACATGGTGGCATGCATTATCATAATATCTGCCTGCTTTTCTAGGGCATTCCTGACCTAACCAAAGAAATGAAAAATGCAACTAAAAATCACAGTGGTATCACTGGTATTATTTTCAATGCTAATCACTAGTACATCAAACTCTACTCAATGCCAACACTTGTAAGACTGTGACTATATTTACTAAGTGTCAACTATAAAAATGAGATAGAAATGGTTAAATCACTTCTGACAATAATCACTTGCCTGTGTATACAAAGGACAACAAGAACATAGGAACATAGAAAGTAATGCTGACTTTATTTTCTTTCATAACTTTTTATTTTTTTAATTTTTTTTTTTTACCCAAAAATCATGACTTGTTGGAAATCTTTTATAATTATTTTTGTGGCTAATTAAAAAAACAATTCTCTGTGATAATCTATTTTCATTCTTAAATCTAAGGCTTATTTTAGCATTTTTATGACTATTAGGAAGACCCTCAAAAGCAATCTGTTTAAGTAAATTTTGAATATAATATAAAATTAAATTGCCAGGGGCAAGTCAATACATCTGAAATAAAATTTAGGACTCTAAAATTACTATAAACTTTAATATCCTATTTTTAACTGTAGGGGAAAAGTACTATTAAGTTTACAGCTGTGATTTCATTTATTTAAAAAAAAGGTCTTGTTTATGTTTTACCAGACATAAGGCTTTTTCTAGGTCATATTGGCAAATAATTATCTTGTCATGTCTAAATACAATTCTAAACCAGCTCATCTGTTAAATCAATACAAGGAAGCACTTTTGTATTATACTGGCTTTAGTGCAATTTTTTTTAAGCTGCCAAATAAAGATCAGAATTCATTTATGAAATACAGAATTATCTGAACTGAATGCTGGGAAAATCCATTAGCGTACCATCATATTTTGACCTAAACATTCCCTTTAAGTCTGTTCCAAAAATGTGAAAAACACCATGTACATTGTCTTTACTGACAATGCTAAAAAACCATTGATCCCCCACAAACATTCTATAGCCAAAAAAAGAGGAAGTAAATAAATATAAGATGCAGAAGATATGAACAGTTCATTTTCTTTACACAATAGTGTTTCAAAATCTCATGGGACATAGGAACATAGGAAGTAATGCTGACTTCATTTTCTTTTATAATTATTTTTGTGACTAATTAAAAAACCAATTCTCTGTGGTAATCTATTTTCATTCTTAAATATAAGGCTATTTTAGTATTTTTATGACTATTAGGAAGACCCTCAAAAGCAATCTAGAAAATGAAAGGACAAAAAAAAAATAAAAATAAAAAGACAGGTAAATTAAGGTGATAAAATTAAATAAAAAGAATGCTGGTAAAGTTATGTGGGGAAAAACTGAGGAAAAATAATACCCATATAGAACTAACAAAAACATTAGAAACAATTAAGTAGTAGAAGCAGTATTAGAGACAAGTAATTCACCAAAGCGATGGCAGGTTTTTTTAAAAAAATCACAGAAAATATAGATAGAAGATACATAAAGATAAACATAACTGGAGAGAAAACAGACAAGAAGTGTAGATAACTGAGAGCTAACATGATCAACTGTTATTCCTAAGATACATATGCTGTCAAAATTACTAATTTCAAAGACAAAGAAAGAAACTTCAGCTTCTGCTACAAACAATCAGGCAGAAGTATTATAGCAAGTCACCTAAAAGGAAAAATATCAGGCAGACCTCTTCAACAATATTCAAGGGAAAAAATGGCAATAGATTTTTTTTTAGGGTAGGAAGAGAAGAATATGTCATAAAGTCATGGTATACCTAGTCAAATTATCATTCTTACTAAATGGTGAAAGACATCAGTAATACTCTTCTATAGAAAGAATATTTACTGAACTGTCTAGTATGTACCTATACTGTCCCAGGTGCTGAAACACAGCAATGAAGACAGATGATCACTATTCACAAGGATCTTATATTCAACAAGAAAGATACAGACAAATGAAATATAAATAAATAAACAAGAAAAGTATCAGGTAGTCACATGTCCATGCAGAAAACTAAAATAACAAAGGCCTGGTGGTTACCTTAAATTGGCCTCTCTGAGCACATGACAGTTAAGCTGAGATCTGAATAACCAGGAACATTCTGAGCAAAGATCATGAAAACAGTACTTCAGGCAGAACAGAAGAGCTGCTTTAATCTCAGCCTGTTTAAATAAAAAGAAAACAGAGGCAGAGTAGGGAAGGGAGAAGCGTACATGATGAGCTCAGAGAAGTGGGCACAGTAGATCACAGAGAGTTTTATAAGCAAGGTTAAAAGTGTGAATAGATTCTAAGTGGATATGGAAGCTTCAGAGAGGTTTTAAGCAGAAGAGTGCTCTGATTTATGTTTTAAAAAGTACTCTATAGTGGCTTTATGGAAACTAGATGGTGGGAGAAGGGAAGTGTGGGAAAGGAAACAGGGAGACCAGGAGGGTGGAGATGGCAATTAAAACTAGATGGATTCAGGATGTGTTTTGGAGGTAGAGTTGAAGGAACTTGCTGACAGACTGACTCTGGAGTGCAAATAAAAGAGAGAAATCAAGGTTAATGCCTTGATTTTGGGCTTGGTTAACTGCTTAGCAAAATGGGGAAGACTGAGGAAAGAACAGGTTTGGGAAGAACAATCAATTTGTGGATTCAAATTATATTACTACTGCTGGGCATGGTGGTGCAAGCCAGTAGTCCCAGCTACTGAGGAGGCTGAGGAGGGAGGACTGCTTGAGCCCAGGAGTTTGAGGCCAGCATGGGCAACATAGTGAAACACCATCTCTTAAGAAAAAAACAAATTTTTAAAAAGTTATTGTGTTATTCCTAATACTTACAGGAAAATCTTTTTGATAATATGATTCACTATCAATAGTTGATACAAATTAAAAAGTCAGAATGGCAAGGACATGGCATGAAAAGACTAATGGCAGGTATTGAATCTATTTAAATATTAAACTAAGTCTAAATAATTGGTCATTACATTTATAAGTAGATTGTAAATAATTATTAAAAGAAAGATACACAGACTAATGCATACTCATAACCAAGTATAATTAGAAAGTTCCTGGGCTAAAATCCCAAAATAAACTAATAAGCTGACATTTGGGAGATAAAGAAGTAGGAAGGACCGGGCGCGGTGGCTCACGCCTGTAATCCTAGCACTCTGGGAGGCCGAGGCGGGTGGATTGCTCAAGGTCAGGAGTTTGAAACCAGCCTGAGCAAGAGCGAGACCTCGTCTCTACTACAAATAGAAAGAAATTAATTGGCCAACTAAAAATATATAGAAAAAATTAGCCGGGCATGGTGGCGCATGCCTGTAGTCCCAGCTACTCGGGAGGCTGAGGCAGTAGGATCACTTGAGCCCAGGAGTTTGAGGTTGCTGTGAGCTAGCTGATGCCACGGCACTCACTCTAGCCTGGGCAGCAGAGTGAGACTCTGTCTCAAAAAAAAATAAAAATAAAAATAAGAAATGCATATTGCTACAAATTTAAGAAAAAAGCCCAGAGAACATACAAATAAAATTAGGAATGAAAAAGGTCTATAACAATAATTCTTAACTTCAGTTAGTAAAGAGATTTAAAAAAGTGAATATTTCAGAGAAATGAATGATTTTCTGGATAATATAAGTTAATAACATTGATACAAGAAGTGATGGAAATGTTACAAATCATGATTGTGGTGGTATTTATGCTACTGTATAGCTTTGTCAAAACTCATCCAATTGTTGAATTATTACACGTAATATTATATCTTAATAATTCAGACCAAAAATTTGACACAAGAACTAAAAAACCTGAACAGATCAATAAAAAAAGAAACACAAAAAGGAGGTATCAGTGTTTTTCTTTCCAAAACAACTATAGACTGAGATGCCTTTATAGGTATATTAATTCATGTATTCATTTAATAAATATTTATTAGTGGTAGGGAAGGGGCCTATGCCCTAGGAACTATTTTAAATAGTTCAATAGAACAGTAAATAGAACAATAAATAAATAATAAATAATAAATAAATAATAGAACAATAAATAAAAACAAAATTTTGCATTCTCTTTTTATTTTTCAGGTCACAAAGCTGAGAGAAAAATTCTTACATTCTAATGGGGGGATAATAAATAGGCAAAACAAAAATACAAACAAGGCCAGGCAAAGTGGCTCACACCTTTAATCCTAACACTCTGGGAGGCTGAGGCGGGAGGACGGCTCAAGGTCAGGAGTTCGAAACCAGCCTGAGCAAGAGCAAGACCCTGTCTCTACTAAAAATAGAAAGAAATTAATTGGCCAACTAAAAATATATAGAAAAAATTAGCCGGGCATGGTGGCGCATGCCTGTAGTCCCAGCTACTCG
>CAUYRT010020482.1:0-30732 GCA_963574885.1 Lepilemur ruficaudatus
AGGCCAATATCTAGGAGAGTCTTTCCAACGTTTTCCTCTAGAATTCTAATAGTTTCATACCTCAGGTTTAAGTCTGTTACCCAGCGTGAGTTGATTTTTGTGAGAGGTGAAAGGTGTGGATCCTGCCTGAGTCTTCTACATGTGGCTATCCAGTTTTCCCAGCACCATTTATTAAATAAGTATTAATTTCCCCATTGTATGCTTTTGTCTGCTTTGTCGAAGATTAGATGGCTATAAGAAGATGGTTTTATATCTGGGTTCTCTGTTCTATTCCACTGGTCGATGTCCCTGTTCTTGTGCCAATAACAAGCTGTTTTAATTACTATAGCCTTGTAGTATAATTTGAAGTCTGGTAAATTGATACCTCCCATTTTGTTTTTATTGCGTAGGATTGCTTTTGCTATACGGGGTCTTCTTGTTCCATATGAAGCGTAGAGTTATTTTTTCTATATCTGTGAAAAATGATGTTGGTATTTTAATAGGAATTGCATTGACTCTGTAGATCACTTTGGGTAATATAGACATTTTAACAATGTTGATTCTGCCGACCAATGAGCATGGTATGGTGTTCCACCTATTTACATCCTCTGCTATTTCCTTTCTCAGTGTTTAGTAGTTCTCCCTGAAGAGGTCTTTTACCAACTTAGTTAAATATATTCCTAGATACTTTATTTTCTTTGTTGCTATTTTGAAGGGAATTGAGTCTTTGATTTGGTTCTCAGTTTGACTGTTATTGGCGTATATGAATGCCTCTGATTTGTGTGTATTGATTTTGTATATTGAGACTTTACTAAATTCATTTATCAATTCAAGGAGTCCCTTGGTTGAATCCTTGGGGTTTTCTAGATATAATATCATATCATCAGCAAAGAGTGAGAGTTTGATCTCTTCTGTCCCCATCTGGACACCCTTAATTCCACTCTCTTGTCTGATTGCTATAGCAAGGACTTCCAGCACTGTGTTGAACAGAAGTGGAGATAGTGAGCAACCTTGCCTTGTTCCAGTTCTAAGTGGGAATGCTTTCAATTTTTCCCCATTAAGAGGAGTCTTAATGAGTTTGTAGATAACAGAGCTCTGTTCCTGAAGATCATTATGTCACTTTCCTTCCGGTTCAGAGCATGTGATTGTGACCAGCAGATTGATAGCTGTACATATGAAGCAATGTATAATATTCAATCTCAGGCGCCACCCGTCACTGAGAATAGCACCTCTGGTAAGTAGTCACTTTACCACCTTAAAAATCATTGGTGTGCCATAGGAATGAGCCTATAATATTTGGCTAATGAGATAGCTTGATCTAAGCAGAAAATTCTTTTTAATAATCCTCTTTGGCAAAATATCAGTGATCCATGGACATTAAAGCCCCCGGCTGTCTTTTAATTTCTGTTCACACAGCTAGTTCCTTTTGTGCTTTTCAGTCTTTCCAGGGCCTGGAGACATTTCTGTTGTATAGCCTGGACCATACAACATACTGCATACAAGATGCAGTGCTGGCATCTTCCTTTTATTCTCATTGCATTGATGAAATTCTTTTGTGTGGGGGTGGTAAACACTCAATTCCCATATTAACTAGCTTTCCAAGTTGAAAGTTCAGGAAACTTGCACTCACAGGGCCCTTTGCTGATCATCCGAGGTGAAATGTAGCTAGAAGTGTTGGATGAATGCTATACAATGGCATTTGAGTCTTTGGCATCAGTGGCTATTAACCTTCGCAAGATAACCTTTGACATGTTTAACTTAAAAAAAGCTGTAGGATTGGTGCAGATTTTATTTCTGTTTCTTGTACCTCTAGCCACAGGGCCTCACATGGTGTTTGGCCCACAGTAGACATTCAGTTACTGTTAAATGAAGTAAATGATTATATGCATGTATGAATAAATGGATACCCCTATATTGACATGTGTTAGAAGATGAAGTGTATCAGAAGAAGAAAATAACTTCGCAAACTTTTCTCCAGGTGAAGGGAATTTGGCTGTAGCCCATGCCAGCACTGGCCCTGAGGAATCAGAAAATGAGGATGATGGGTATGATGTCCCTAAGCCACCTGTGCCAGCAGTGCTGGCCCGCCGCACTCTCTCAGATATCTCTAATGCCAGCTCCTCCCTCGGCTGGTTGTCTCTGGATGGTGATCCCACAAGTGAGTCTGGGGTTTGTCCTGAGTGGCTGTGTGTCTCCTAATTTACAATGAAACAGAGGCGACCTTCCCTGCTGACAATAAGTCCATAGGTGGAAGCAGTAAACTGAATATTGTGTGTAAATGGGAAAAAAGTCCCCAGTTAGGAAGTTAAATT
The DNA here is from genome assembly GCA_963574885.1 of Lepilemur ruficaudatus. NCBI lineage: Eukaryota > Metazoa > Chordata > Mammalia > Primates > Lepilemuridae > Lepilemur > Lepilemur ruficaudatus. Next base: position 2,292 of record CAUYRT010020482.1, read on the forward strand.
AGTTAAACTCTTCAGGATTTTGCAGACTTAGAAATGAGGTTATTCCTTCAACTATATGGCTCCTCCTATGCTGGGGTTGGGTAGGATTTATAGCTCTTCTGAGTGTGCCTGTGACAGTGGTAATTAAGCTTGAGGGTTCAGAACACGCATTCCTTTTTCCTGGGCCCCATCCCATTGGAAAGGAGGCATGCTGGCTCTGGAACGCATGCTGAATGGGCCTGGAGCCAGCTCGAATTGGGCCTTGACTACTGGGGGCTGTGTTCTCCTTGCACCTGTGGCTGCCTGGTGGGGCAGCAGCCAGAGTTGTTGTCACTTTGGAAATTGAAGACAGCCTTCAGGACAGCTGGTGAAAAAGATATACAGCATCCCGTTGCCCGAACGGGTGGTGATCCCCACCCAGCCTTGGCTAATGTTCTTCATTACAACTTAGGCTTATTTCAGTCTTTTTCCTTATTTGTAGAAAGCAATGTTTAGTATCTTCTCTGGTCCCCTCAGATTTTTTTTTTTTAATAATCCAGACAATTATGTGTGTGGAAACTTGTTGCTAAGTGTAAAGCATGATGCAGATGTTATGTGCTTGTGAAAGCAATGGTTATTGTTAGTAGAACAGATGCATATTATATTTAGAAGGTTGCTCCTACTGTGATAAGGAGGGGAGGCTATATCCTAAACCCTTGAACCTGTAAAACCTGGCCTTGTGACTGAAGAGCACATGCACCCAGTTGACGGGAGGTCAATAATATCTTGATATTAGCACATTGTTGTTATTACTGCCATTAAATGAGGATTTCACCCCAGATTTGCAAATATTTTCTCTCTTATTTCTTCTAGACTTCACTGAGGGCTCCCAAGTTCCCGAGAGGCCCCCTAAACCGTTCCCTCGGAGAATCAACTCTGAACGGAAAGCGGGGAGCTGTCAGCAGGGTGGTGGTGCTGCTGCATCTGCCGCCGCCGCGTCACCGCAGCTCTCCAGTGAGATCGAGAACCTCATGAGTCAGGGCTACTCCTACCAGGACATTCAGAAAGCTTTGCTCATTGCCCACAACAACATCGAGATGGCCAAAAACATCCTCCGGGAATTTGTTTCAATTTCTTCTCCTGCGCATGTAGCCACCTAGCACACTACCTCCTGCTGTAGCTTTAGTGGACTGGTGAGCTGGGAGCTCGTATGTAGCGCCTGGAAGGGCAGGGGTTCCTTTGGAGACTTCACAGTGAAGTCTTGCCCTCTCTGTGGGTATCACATCTGTGGTTCCAAGATTTCAAAGCAATGGAATGAAAATGGTGCAGCTAGTATGTTTTATTATTTTATAGGTCTTGAGAGTGCATTTGAGGGTGTCCTTCAGTCCCCACTGAGAGAAGGTGTGGATTTTGTTACATAATAGCCTACCTGGGGAACAGTCCAGAAAGCTGTAGAATAAGTATTGTGCTGTAAATCCTAATTGAGGACTTAAGATTTTCCTGGGTTAAGGATGTGGCCATGTGTCTGTCTGTCTGTCTGTGGTTGTGTGTGTCTTTGTGATTATAGGATTAACCTGCTGTGTGTGTTAATCCCAGGCAGGGAATTAGCACAAGAGGTTTTGGAAGGAATCTTTTAAAGACTTCCATCTACTGCGGTATTATACCCAACCCTAGTGTGTGTTACAACTTCAACACTCCCCTTTGGCTTAGATTATCCTGTGCATAGCTAAAGTCTTAAATTTTTAGAACACCCTCCCTCTGTTCTTTCCCCTATCAGCTCCTTCCTTCTCCTCTTCCACCTCCTCTTCCTCCCCCTTTTCCTCTTCCTCTTCCTCCTCCTTGGTGTTCTGTCATTGGCAATGGGCTTGCTATGACCAGCCTTACTGAGGCCAGGGAGCTTATGGGATGTTCTTTATTATGTGTGATGGTGTTGGTTTGTTTGGTAGATAGGTGGGAGGAAAAGTACTGTTGCTATATCATTATAGTCATGTTAGATACTAGGAGCTAATACTGGTCACTCCAAAGCGCTGTTTCTATAGGAACATTGAATTCGTTAAGATGTTTTAATTATCCTAATTACATAATGCCTGATTTGAGATAGAGGCCTTGAAATACATTCCATGCCCTCCCCAGAAAACAATCTGTGGGAGTATGTTGCCTTGGTGCCAGGTATGTGTTCTGATGTAGGTCATGAGTCTTTCTACTTAATGGCAAAGGAAAAAGATTTGTTTCCAGGATGACTTTCTGGCCCAAATACCATGAAGTTTTTGGAAGTTTGATTCACATGCTATTTAAATGCACAGAACAGATAGTAAAGATTTACCCATTTTCTTCTTCCCAGCGAATTAATTTTAGTTTATTGGGTGTCTTCCTTTGAAAATGAGCCAGGTTAGATTTTCAGAAATGATTTTTTTCTTTGTTCTTTATGGAATATGGATAACACCCATGGTAGCATAGCATGTTGCTGGTAATTAGCACCTTTCCTACATTGGTGCCACCCAGTGACTTGGTTTTCTTTTGTGCCTGTGGCTTTGGGAATGTAACATCTCTTTCCTCCTTTACTTCTTTCCTCTTCAGTGTAGGTCCTATATACTCTCTTTAATTACTGTGTTCTTCACGGTAATTAGACAGCATTCAGTGAATAAATTACTTCACTGTAGTCAAAGACAATATGGGAAAAGGCTGGCATTTTGTGTAATTGCAAGTTCATAAAGAAGATTTAGAGTCCAGTTTGGAGAACCAATTGGTCAGTTACTTTAGATACTAATAAATGATCCCTTGTGTTTGGTTAGTTCTCTGTCCATAGCCTTTTGCTGACTTCCCTAGCAGTGTGTAACCTTCCTCCACATCAGAAGCAAGCCTGCCCTTCGATAAATCTGCCTTTCTCAGAATCTAAATCATGCTTTCATCTTCAGATCCAGACAGAAATTGACAACACTCCCTCACCTCCCACCCCTATCAGTTTTCTTTCCATTGTTGTCATCTTTGGAGTTTCAGTATGTTCTAACTCCTCTCTTGGCATTCAGATACTCCTAGATCTTTTGGTTTTATCCTCCGGCTTCAGAGCCATTCATATTCCCAGAGTAGACAGTACAGGACCTCGCATTGATTTGCCACGGATACCTGGTGTCTCCTCTACAGGCAGAAACAGCATAACTGGCCAGGCGAGGTGGCTCATACCTGTAATCCCAGCACTCTGGGAGGCCGAGGTAGGAGATCGCTTGAGGCCAGGAGTTTAAGACCAGCCTGGGTAACATAGTGGAGCCCATCTCTACAAAAAATAAAAATGTTAGCTGAGCCTGTAGTCCCAGCTAGCTGGCAGCCTGAGGCGGGAGGATGGCTTAAGCCCAGGAGTTGGTGGCTGCATTGTGCTATGATGACACTGCTGCACTCCAGCCCAGGCAGCAGAGTGAGACCCTGTCTCTTTAAAAACAAAAAAAGAAGAAAGAAAAAAAAAAAAGAAAACCGCAGGGCCCACCATCAGGTGCGGAGGTCCTGGGTTGAGGTGGAGTGGGGGCAGGAAGGAAGTGACAGTGAGTAGGAAACAGTAGACTGTCGTCTACTTCTAAAAGCCTGCATGCATAGGGTTTCATTTGAGGTAACATTCAGTTGTGCATTTTATCTAAATATTGAAGGCCTAGACAAAGAATTAGGAAAATGGCAGCAGTTTTCAGACCTATCCATATTGTACTTTTTCTTTCTCTGCAGATATTGTCCATAGTCTGAAGATCTAGTAAGAAGACAAAGCAGTGGTTTCATATCTTTTGCCTTTTCGGTGCACCCAAATCTTCTGTGGAGATTATTGCCCGTGTGGTATAGGCTAAAGGGAGTTTCATCTTTTCCTTTCCTGAGTACCAGGTGGCTCTTGGGAGTCAGCGCTGAAACTGAGGTTCCATTTCCTGGTGTTGGGCATGTTCATGGGTGATGGGCTTAGGCATTAGTTTGTCAGATGTGTATCTGTGGGCATTCAAGGTTTTGGACCATTTCATGAGGGTCTTTCCTTTGACCAGATGCTCTGAGAACACACCTGGGTCCATGCCTGAGATTGCCAGGGAAGCCTTAGGAAGGTTTGGATGTAGCTGTTGTTTTCAGGATATTCTCAAAAGTTTACATTTTTCCTTTGGCTAAGGCACCAATAACCAATTCTTTTTTTTTTTGAGACAGAGTCTCACTCTGTTGCCTGGGCTAGAGTGCCGTGGGTCAGCCTAGCTCACAGCAACCTCAGACTCCTGGGCACAGGCGATCCTCCTGCCTCAGCCTCCCAAGTAGCTGGGACTACAGGCATGCACTACCATGCCTGGCTAATTTTTTCTATATATTTTTAGTTGCCCAATTAATTTCTTTCTATTTTTAGTAGAGACGGAGTCTCGCTCTTGCTCAGGCTGGTTTCGAACTCCTGACCTTGAGCGATCCACCCACCTCGGCCTCCCAGAGTGCTAGGATTACAGGCGTGAGCCACCACTCCCGGCCAATAACCAATTCTTTATTCTCCATTTGTATGACAATTTTCAATTCTTTGGCTCTGTTCTGAATTTAACTAAAATGCCCTTTCATGAACAGGCTTTGAGTTTTGCCATTTTGGGCAAACCCTTTCCCCCTCCTAATTACAAATGATTGATAAGGTCACAAAACACTTTGATGTTCTCCTTTTTCTCCTATTCATCAGGCACATTATTCAGCCCCAATTTTCTGCTTTCCCTGTGTCTTCCTGGGTTGTGTTACACAGCCTGCCTGCCTCATCACAAAGCAGCACCCAGGAAGCTGCCCTTCCCATACACCTTTCACTGAAGTAAAGGGTTCTTAAGGTGGAAGAAACCTGTGGGCTCTATGATATACCTCCCTGTGGTTAAATAATAGACCAGGCAGTTTTTCATCTCAGCATGTGTATGTTAATATTTATATATTAATAAATAGCAATCTCTACCTGTGGATGACCATTCTCTTCTACTAGCCCTCTCTCCCCTTCAGCGCTCACTCTATGTAATCTGCCACTCTTCTGTTCTTTCTCTCTTTTTTTTTTTTGAGACAGAGTCTCACTCTGTTGCTCGGGCTAGAGTGAGTGCCGTGGCATCAGCTTAGCTCACAGCAACCTCAAACTCTGGGGCTCAAGCAATCCTTCTGCCTCAGCCTCCCCAGTAGCTGGGACTACAGGCACATGCCACCATGCCCTGCTAATTTTTTCTATATATTTTTAGTTGCCTGATTAATTTCTTTCTATTTTTAGTAGAGACGGGGGTCTCACTCTTGCTCAGGCTGGTTTCGAACTCCTGACCTTGAGGGATCCTCCCACCTTGGCCTCCCAGAGTGCTAGGATTATAGGTGTGAGCCACCATGCCCGGCCTCTCTTTCTCTTTTTTTTATTTCAGTTTTGTAATTTTGTTTTTAGAGACAAGGTCTCACCGTGTTGCCCAGGCTGGATTCAAACTCCTGGGTTCAAATGATTCTTCTGCCTCAGCCTCCCAAGTAGTTGGGATTACAGACGTATGCTACTGTGTTCTCTTTCTCTCCCTACAGACTCTCATCACTAGGGTCCAAGCTGTGGGATAGTACTTATTAGTATCATTTAGCTGTTTTGTGAGTTAAAAAAAGCGGGGGAGGAGGATTGCTGTTCTTCATATTTAAAATATTTGTTTCCTCTGTAGAAATATAAAATGTGTTTTATGGTCCAAACCACAAACATATATGAATTTTTGTAACAAAACTTGCTTGTAAAAATTAGGGACCAGCTATATATTCCCTTTAAGGTCTAGTCCTTTTTGTAGGTGATCAGCAGTGGTGTTAATGCAGAATATTTTCCTACCTCACATCACGAAAAGTCAGAAGGTTATAGACCTTCTTCCCAAACTATAAGTCTCCCTTCTTGCCATTGGCCTTTCAGACCCTGGAATGACCACTGTCTGTTGAATAACAGCATTCTGGCTATTGGCCTGGCTATAACAGTTTGTTCATTCAGCAGATGTTTATGAGTGATTACCGTGTGCCAGAAATTTTAGCTGTGTTCTTCCCTCCCACCACATTGTAGTTTACTGATGTTGGGGGATTATACTTGGTCTGTCTTAGCATTTGCATTTGACTCTAAAATAACTATTCCTGATAAGATTGTGTGATTTCTATTCACAGCTCTGTTTTGTAGACTTACCTTTCTTTATAGAGCTGCCCTCATTTGAATCAGGCCAAGACTCGCCCGTTAACCCCTATTATCTTCTTATAGCTTTGATGGTGTCTGGGAGATTCCTTGGTGTAAGGCTCATAGGTGCCCACCATTGTTATGTATCTCAGTGGAATCTGTTCGGTGGGTTGAGGGGTTGGTTGGCTCAAGAGTCGCACAGTAGGGCATTAAATGTTGGAGCCATGCGTCGGCCCACAGTCCCTTTTCCAGTTGAGTGCCTTCCTTGATCTTTTTACTGAGCTGCTTGTGTCCCTGATCCCCCATGTTGGGCAGGTTTCCTTACCGCTCTTCTGGGACCTGTCACCATCTCCCATACTATTTGGACAATTTGTTTTCTAATCCTCCAACAAGCTTCGCAGCTAATTCTGTATTTCAGAAGGGCTGGAGGTGTGCGGGAGGGGTGGGCATCTGCCTTTGGGTCCTGATCTTTAATCAGTTTGTTTGGTCTTCCAAGAGCCAGACAGTAACAGAGATTGAACTGACTCAGTTCTCTAAATGTCTTTACCTCCCAGAGTGGGGAGCTTAGAGACCCGAAAGCATAGTGTCAACACATCATTCTGCTAGACCTTAAAGCTTTAGAAGTTCAATCTAAAGTATTCTACTAACTCAGCATAAACCATTACTATTCTTACTTGATCTCAGTCTACACTAGCATTCTCTCTTTAGGAATGCATATAACCACTTAATGCACAGAAAAGGGTGGAAGAAGGTTTAGGTTGTGTTTCTGGCTGTCCTTGTTAGGGATCCTTTGGGTACAAGAATCAGAAATATTAAAGCTAAAAAAAGGTGGGGGGTAGGGTGGAGTCAAGGATGCAGGTTATCTCATGACACCCAAGATGGGAAGTACAGCCGGGCGTGGTGGCTCACGCCTGTAATCCTAGCACTCTGGGAGGCCGAGGCGGGTGGATAGCTCAAGGTCAGGAGTTCGAGACCAGCCTGAGCAAGAGCGAGACCCTGTCTCTACTATAAATAGAAATTAATTGGCCAACTAAAAATATATGTAAAAAATTAGCCGGGCATGGTGGCCCATGCCTGTAGTCCCAGCTACGCGGGAGGCTGAGGCAGAAGGATCACTTGAGCCCAGGGGTTTGAGGTTGCTGTGAGCTAGGCTGATGCCACAGCACTCTACAGCCCGGGCAACTGAGTGAGACTCTGTCTCAAAAAAAAAAAAAAAAAAAAAATGGGAAGTACAGGGGTTCTCGCATGGAGCTGGAACTGCAAAACTCTGTGCTATTCCTTTCTCCTGCTTCGCAGCCTGTTTATCAGCATGTGTGGTCCCAAAATAAGCACCCTGATCCTCAGGTCCACACGACCTTCTAACTCTGGGGATTATCACAAACAGATTCCCATTTCCTCGTAGTTCATATTCTTAAGAAAAAACACTCAGCCCAGCACGTTGATCAGGTGTCCTCCCCGACCATTCAGCCTTGCCAGGGAGCGCAGAGACATGACAGGTGCAGTGTGGGCAGCAGCAGCTCCTTCAGCTGGAGGAGGGGGATTTTCTCAGAGAAGAAAATAGAGACTCCATAGATCCCCTAAGAAGACTTCTACTCTAGAAGTAAAGCTGTTATCATCCTGCTTTTTTGAGAGTGGAAAGGTATGCATGGGAGTGTGTCTGGGACATTGAGGAAATTCTTATTCCCTATTCTTCCCATTACCAGTCTTGGCATCCAAGATTGCTTACCTCCCTGTTTAGGACCAGTCTGTCCTGTTCTGGAGCAGGTCTGTTCCTGGGTGGCATTCCTTAGCCTCCATTCAACCTCAGGTCTTTAGCCTTCTTTCATGTTCTTTAGAGAGCAGAATCTAATAACTGATTCCACTGTAGCCACTACCCACATGCTTCTGGCCTCTCTTCAGGTTTTAATGCTGAAAATATATTCATTCTGTGGGCTTGTGGCCCGTCTCCTCCATACCTTCCTGCTCGCCCTCTCATTTGTCCCTTCCTATGTGAGGGGAGCTCTGCAGTAATGTTCTTAGACGAGCCTCCCTGGGTACCTCAGAAACTACTTTGCCAGAGCTAGCAAGGATATACGATAGTTGGGGCAGTTGCCAGGATAGAAATTAAGTGTAGATTTCCGTTTAGAGTAGAATTTTTACTCAAAACTAGACGAGATACCTGTGTCTTTCCTGGCCAATTGCTTTCATTTTAGTCCTATACTAAAACTTTCATTCTTTTATTTTTTGGTTTTTTAAAAACAACACTTCCACTTGCCTAAATCTTTTATATTTCTCTCCTCCTAGATCCTGTCCTGAGTTGTAAGGCATTTCATACTGCCTTACTTAAAACTTTTTTAAAACTACTAGTCATTTGATACACACAGAAGTAACCTAATAATCCAAAGATATACACTGAGGCACACGAGGGAGGGTGGGTCGTCTGACTCTGCATTTGATATTCTAGTCTAGGCTCCCGAATTAAGGAGCAGAGGGACAACAGTGCCATGTGCCTTCACAGTGTCCCAGGAAATCTAGGTTGGTTCCAAGGGGAAGTACCAGTATGTTTCTAGGTTCTGGGAAGTAGCACAAGAGTAAGAGATGGGAAGACGGATGGGAGCGCAAGCCCTGCGCGTTCATTCGGAGTCTGATGGAAACAGTGTCAAAGGGCCAGCTGTTGACTAATAGACTAACAGCTGTTTGGAGATCTTGCTGCCCCTTCCCTACTACAGTGCTTGAGGAAAATGTGGCTGACCACTGCCTGTGTTTGTGCAGAGCAAAGGTCTAAGCCAACCTCAGATCTTCTACTGTTTGGGCAGCAGAACAGATCAGAGTTCTGATTGCCTAGCCCTGTATCCCAATGCAGTCCCAAAAATGAATGAGAGAGGCCTTCCACATTGCTTCTCACAAGTTCTCCTTCAACTCCTGAACCAGACGGGAGTCCAGAGAGGAGTATTGCTCAATATGTGCTGTGTGCAACTCCTTAGGCCTTGCACCATTTCCAAGCTCCAGCCCAGAAGTCGGGTGTGCTGGGTGCCCATGTGTCAGTTACCTCTGACCCTGTTATGGGTGAGGGTAGCCATGTTCGTGGCTATCTTAAAACTCAGAAGGCAGAGAACTTCTGAGTCTGTTGGCCACGTGCTCTCTTCCATGGCCTCTCTCCTGCTGTCTGGGTGAGTGAGCTGCATTGCCCATGAGAATGGGTGCCTCCTGACCCACCCTGCTCAGCACTGTTCTAGGCCTTGGAAGAAAAGCTTGACTTCCTGCTGAAACACGTGGTAGGGGCATGGCAGCTATGAGGTACCTCCTACATCTGCTTTCTGGCTGTGGTGACTCGGGATTTTTAACCTTATATATCTTTTCCTTTATTCAAAACAAAACAATTTTTAGCACACTGAAAAAAAAAAAAAGCCAAATGTTTTGTGCCTTTCTAAGGCAGCACTGTATCCCAGGCTGCATTTTAGGACTTAATATGGAAATACCAGAGTCTGAGCTCCTCTACCTTGAGTGTCATTGGTTCCTAGAGTCTAGAGGACAGGAAGGAGTGCTCTCTGTGAGTGGAGAGGTGGCACACAGGTACAGTGTGTCAGTGGTCCCTTTTCCCTGCCACGATGCTTCATTGAAAGAAGGAAGCATTGTACCCTGGGACCATTGGGTTGTTCCCAGTCAGAAGCTTAGTTATCCGGTTGAATGCTTTGTCTCCTGCAAGAAGAGACAGATGTTCCCGGTTTCCAGATATACTCTGGACCATTCCAGTATCCCAGCCTCTTGATCGTATTAATTACCCAGCTGCATGGAGAAGTGTAGGATGGACTCCCTGAGAAGGGGAGGTTGTTCCTTTGTTTGTCTTCTTTTTGCTGGATCCTGCACTGGTCTAGACCTCCTGCCTCCTTTCAGCAGACGTGGCTTTCCTTTCACTTGAAGGCTTCAGACTTAAAGCATTAAGCAGCTAGTGCCCTCTCCAGGGTCTGGTTTTCCCAGGGAAGGGCAGCAAGGAGCACGTACCAGAAGCCTGTCCTCAGTATTGTGACCATAGTAGGTTGTAGCAAAAAAGAAAAAAAGTTTTCTATATAATGACATTTTACTTATCTCTTACCCTTTCCTCAGTTCTCCCCTGCCTTTAATTAATTAAAGACTTGGGCAAGAGAAACAATTCTTTTTAAAGTCCTCCTTATTCAAGATTTTGACATTCTTGGCCTGGGTGGGGCTGGAGAGAACTTGATGCTTTCTCCAGAATGAAGAGTCCTAGTTTGTATATCAGTGTTAAGAAAACAAAACAAACACTTAGATGAGATTTTCATGGACTATTTTAAAAATGTGTCATTAATATAAAAAAATTTATATTAGCAGTATTTAATCATTCTCACCTGTAAAGAATAAGAAAAACAGAAGGTAAATATTCTTACAGAGAATAGCAGAGCTTTAAGATTCATTTTCATTAAGTCCATTTTGTTTTGCCAATGTATTAATGTTTAGAGGTCTGTTATACTAATGTTATTTATTAATTTTTTCATTTCCATACACAGTTAACTAAAGAGCTTTTTCAGGTACCCATGTCTGTAAAAAATATTTTTAAATAAAGTTTCTTTTGTTGTAGCAGACTTGCATTATTGCTCATTGGGGGTGGGGTAGGCGGGGGAGGGTGGCAGGGTAGCTGTAGGACCAGATGCTACGGCCATTTCCTCATCCCTGTGAATCTGTACTGCTGCCTCAAGGGCAGTTCTAAGTGACAGGAAAGCATAGGCCTGCAGGCCCTACAAGCTGCCTAGAGCAGGGCAGCTTTGCTGCTAGGTAGAGTGACCACCTCTACTGGAACCCTTTGCTCAGGAGCAGAGGTGACACCCCTGGCCCTGCTACCAACTGCAAAGGCTTTGGTTTTACTTTTGGTGCAGTTGTAATTCCAGAGGCCCCCAGTTTTCTTTGGTACCCATGATGAATAAAAACCAATGTAAGATTTCTGGGACAATTAAGCTTTATTTTATATATATATATATATATATAAAAAAGGGAAACAATTTGCAAATTTACACACAACCTAACAAAACCACATATATATACACACAGACACACGTGCGCGCACACACACCACCCCCAAAGCTCTAGCCAGGCCCCTGTTTCTTGTCCCTAAGTACCATTCTCCCATTTGGGCCCTTCTAGGGTCTGGGCCCATTAGCTCCGTTTGTAGAAGTTTGGTGCTAATATAACTGCAGCCTTATTCCTCATAAAGGACAGTCTGGATTTCATCTTTGTCTGCTACCCCTGCCTCTCAGTCTTACGTGACCTTTTGAGAGGCCACTGGTAGCTGAATGAATGCTAGGGGCTCAGGCTCATTTGTCTTGACTCGAAAACAGTGCCCGGCTTCCTCACCGCAGGGACAAATCTTTTAAGGAATGTCACCAGTTCTGGCTTCTGCCCAATGAAAAAATGTCACAAAAGAGTCTCTGAGAGGCAGACAGGAAGGTGGCAGCAGCAATACCTCAGCTGCTCCTAGACCCTGCTGGGCTGCTCTCTAGAGCCAGTGTGAGCGGCAGGTGCCTGGGCTCGCGTGCATCCTCCCTGGAGTGGTGCGACTGAATTGCCACAGCCAGCCTTTGGGGCAGGGAACCAGCTCACAGAGGCTATCCAGCTCAGTTGCTGGTGGAAGACAGGTATTTACAGCCATATATGTAGTGTAAAGAAAAAAACACGTTCTGCAAGAAACTCTCCTACCCGAGAGACTGAGGCCCCCTCCTTGGGGTGAGCTTCCCTCAACAAATGGAGATGTGGTGGGTTGGTCCCTGGAAATGGGGCCTTCAGGGTGACGTCCTTCTTGGGACAGCTCTGGCCCTAGCCCATTGGCCCTCTGAAAGGAGGTCTGCAGGTGAGCTGGAGCAGGGGTCTTCTCTGCAGTCCCTTTGGAGGCTTTGGCTGGGAGAAGAGTGAGCAGGGAGCTGGGAACGTTCCAGGCAGGGAAGGGAGCTGAACGTGATTCAGTGGCTAATGCCTCAGATCGATGTATTTCTCTCCCTAAAAGCAGGTGGAGAGGAGAAGTAAGAGGGGAACGTGGTGACAGTGCTCAGAGCTGAAGGTGTGAGCACCGAGAGGAAGGAGGTATGGAAGCAGAAGCTGATGAACTTGCGGCAGCCTTGAGGGAAGAAGCAAGGGATGGGAGGGAGGGGCGGCCCCACATCTGGCTGTGCTGGTGACACGGAGGCCACACCTCATGCCCAGTGCCCAGAGCCCCGGGCATTGTTCAGGAACAGGTCAAGTTCTTTGCTCTCTGTCTTTCTTCAGGGTCCCTTAGCCACTTGCCTCGCCCTGCCATCTGTGAGTCGTGTTAAGAAGGCAAGATGGGGCCTGCTCCCTACCTCAACAAAGAGGGATGAAGGGTGGGAAGAGTTAGAACCATTAGTCCTGCTGCCCCGGTCCCTGAAGACATGTCAGGCACTGGCCACAGGAGCCGCCTCCTACCTGGTCTCCTGGAGCCCTCTTGTCACCGTTGCTGCCCTGTAGGAGGCCCATCTCTTCTGGGAGTTTATCTGACTTAACTTCAACTACAAATTCGCTCTTACGAGGAGACGGGGGCAGCGTGCTGGGAGGAGGGAGGGAGGCGAGAGGTTGGCACCTCAGGGGCAAAGGAAAGCGTGGGCCCGTTGAGAAGGACATGGGTGGATGATGGGCTCCTGGTGCTCTGGGACCAGCTCAGGGCAGGGAAGAAGAAAGGACAGGTAGTTGATGGAAGCTGGGCAGTGGGCAGTAGGGCGGGGAGCACCCCGACCTGGCATCCCACTGCTGCTCCTAGGGGTGAGTGGGCTCTGGGGCAGGCAGGGAATGTCCCTGAGGAGGCAGCAAGCTGGGTGGCAGGAGACGGGCAGCGGGGGAGAAGGGGACTGGCACCGTGCTTACATCTCCTGTTTGCCTGAGCGCCCACATGGCAGCTTGCCCTTCTTGTAGAAGAAATAGAGGACGGCGCCCAGCACGGCCAGGACCAGGATGCACACGGTCACAGCCACGATGACCACGCCCTTGCTCTCCGGCTCTGGCAGCTTTTTCTCTGTTCCGCAAAGACAGTCCTACTCACTCCCTGCCCCGGGCTGCGAGGTTGCCATCGCTGCCCCGCCCGGCCCAGGGCTGATGGAAGATGGGCCGCTACTCACCTTGCTCCACAGGGCTCTCTGGGGAGGGAGGGATGCCCCAGCACAGCCCTGTTCTCTTGCCAGGCCTGGCTTACCTGTGGAGGTGCTGTTGGCTCTGGCATGAGGACTGACAGTGGAAGTGCTGAGGCCCGCGGTTTTGTTGGAGTCTGGTGTGAGGGTGGTTAAACTGACTAAGAGGCAGAGGGAGGCGGGTTAGGAAAGCACAAGTTAATGCCCGTGCCTGGGCGTGCCCCTGCCAGCCTCTGCAGGGATGCGGCCCTCACCCAGCTCCAGGAAGATGACGGTGGTGTTTTTGCCCAGGGAGTTGGAGGCCATGCACTCAGCGCCTGTCTCCAACAGCTCTGGGGTCACGAGGACGTTCAGGGTGCTCAGGACACGCTGTGGATCTTGCTCTTGTTCACTTGCCTACGAGGAAGCAGGCAGCTCAGGGGGCGGGGAGATCTCCGGTCCTGGCCACAAAGCCTGGGCAGGGATTAGCAAGCGCATGGCAGCCAGGACGGGCCGGCTCACCGTGCCATTGACACTCCAGGAGATGATGGGCCGAGGATGTCCGGACGCTTCACAAGACAGATTCCATGCTGCGTTCTCTTTCACCCACACCTTCCTCTCCTTGAACGCCATCCACGGGGGGCCTTGTGGAGGTAGGTGAGGGTGAAGCGGCAGACAGGGCTAGCCCACCACCCCCTCCCCACCAGAGCACCCCAGGACAGCAGGTGGCTATTTGTCCTCAAAGAGCTTAAAACCACCCAACTGGGGTGACCTGGTCCCTGCCCAGAGGGCCTCACCAAAAATGGCCACGTTGACCAGCTGTGTGCGGTTCAGGCCAGGGACGCTGGGCACGGAGGCCACGCAGCGGTAGCCTCCCCCTGCCTCCCGCTTCAAGTTGTGTAACTGGAGCGTAGGCCCTGTTTGCAGCACCTGGCCTGTCTGGGGTTGAGAGATGGGTCAGAGGGTCTGGGAAAGAGCGAGCTGTTGCCACCCCCAGCCCGACCCACCCGTTAGCCCCTTGCCTCTCAGCCACAACCCCAGACTGCCCCCCTCCCCCGGGTACCTTTTCTCTGAGCCACTGGAACTCGAGGGCCTGGTTACTCTCTGCCTCACAGGTCAGGGTGAGGCTGCCACCTTCCTGGCTCTCAGGGGCTGTGGGACTCACTCGGACATCAGACACATCTGGGGGCACGGTATTCATGTCAGCCTGGGCAGGGCAGGGCCAGTTCTCTATTGCCCCAGCCCGGTCCCCCTGCCTGGGCCCCCAGCCCCTCACAGTTCACCAGCAGCTCCTGCTGTTCACTCAGCAGCGATGCCATGGTTTGCAAGTCCAGGCCCTGACATTCATAGAGCCCACTGTGTTCCTTCTGGGCGGGCTCCAAGACCAGGACCCCGCTGTCGTTGATTCTCTGCTCCTCCATCTCCCTGGTGCTGGGGTTCTGGGAGAGATTGGAGGGGTGAACAGAGCATACCCCCAGCCCCTCCACCCGGGTCTCTGCCTGCACCCCGTCTGCACCCAGCACAAAGCCCGCCGTACCTGCTTGCTGATGCTGAAGTGGGGTGGGGGGTTGCCGTCTGCCAAACACCTGATTTCCACATGGTCTCCTTCCTTCAGCACTCCCACGGGCTCCACTTCCAACCACACTTTTTCTGTCGGGTCTGCAGAGGCAAAGGGGGTCACTCTCAGCCCAAGAGTTGCCCCTGGGCTGGGTGAGGAGGGGCCACCAGGAGTTTCCAGCAGGCCCAGCCCCGGTGAGCTGAGGGCCAGGCGAGTACTCACAGAAAACAGGAACACTGACTTCTCTAGATTCCTTCATGTGGTTCCCACTGGGCAGCCGGTAGTTGAGCTCACAGTAAAACTGGGCATCTTTGTCCTCCTTAACCAGCTGCGCCTTCAGAACACTCTGCAAGGTGTACAACCCACTCGACTCCACGATCTGGGACGACTGAATGTGGACCCCTGGGCAGGGAGGAGGGGGGAAAAGGCTCGGCCTCAGCCCCACCTCCAACCCCCCCTTCATGGTCTCCACAGGGTCTCTCTTTAGATGGCAGGGGACCATCTAAAGAGACCCCTGCCCTCTGTAGAGGGCCACAGACAAATGCAACCTGGAGACCCTTCAACCCAGCACTCTTACTTGGTAAAAGTATCTTCCCTCAGTATCTACCATCAAAAAGCATTTGCACATTGGCACATACACAAGGATGTGTGCAAAGAATGCTGCAGTGATCAAGAAAAACGAGAAACCCTCCAGACGTCTACTAATGGGGATGGTTAACTAACCTATGCTATATACATAGCGTGGAAAACTCAGCAGTGGGTAAAACACTCAGGTAGATCTTAACAGACTGACCTAGAAAGATTGCACAAAAGAAATTCTAAAACAATGTACACCATCCAATACCTCGGAGATGCCGGTTTCTCAGCCTCAGCACTACTGATGTCTTGGGCAGGATTAATTCTTTAATGTGAGAGCTGTCCTGTGCGCTCCCCCACACAGGATCAGCGGCATCCCTGATTCTACCCACTAGATGCCAGTAGCACCTCCTCTACTTGTGACAACCAAAAAATATCTTCAGACATTGCCAAATATCCCCTCTGGGAGGGATGCAAAATCTTAACCCCTGGTTAAGAACTAGTAGTGATTTAGATAATAAAAAACAAAAGCTTAAATATTTCTAGAAATATTTGTATATATGAGCAAATATATAGAAAGAGGCTTGAAAGAACACACACTGATAGCAAAAGTTACCTCTGGGAGCAGATCTGGGGCAGGAAGAAACTTTTCCTTCTAGATTTTCTATACAGCTTAAATTCTTATGAAAAAATTTTCAAGCATCACTTGTGTAATTTTTTTAAAAAGTAAAAAGCTAAGAGAACAGCACAGCTTTTAAGAGCAAAAAGGGCTACTCACGGTTCTTCTCCTCCTTCAGAGGCCGACCGTTCTTGTACCAGATGACTTGAGGAATGGGATACCCGTTCCTCCCCACACAGGTAGCAACCTAAGGAGGACAGGGCATGAGTCCCCTGCCTCTGAGCCCCCGCCGAGCGCCACCCTAGTTCCTGCTTACCACCTGGCCAGCCCAGCCTCTCTCACCTCCTCGGGCTCCTCGCTGTTCACAGGGATGCCCAAGACATTGACCTGGATGTTCGGCTCCTCCGGAGCTTCTGCAAGGGAAGAGGAAGGAGGAGGGGCTTGGGACCACCACTTCCCACCACCCACACTACCCCGAGGCAGGAATAGGGTGACTCACTGTAGACACGGAGCTGGATGCGGTGCTCCTGGGACCGAGGGCGCTTGCTCTGGCACAGGAAGATGCGCTCATCATGCGGGGTGACTTCAGTCAGGACCAGAGTACCTCCTCTGCCCTGGAGGCTGAGCCGGTGCTGGTACTCCCCAGGTTCGCTCTGGCCCTGGCCCTGGCGCACACGGAAGATGAGTGTCGGCTTCTCCTTGTGGACCTAAGGGGAAGGGACAGAGAAAAGGTGGGGGTCCTGGGGCTACACGAGGGGGCGCCTCCCGCCCCCAGCTGCTCTGTCCCGAGCCCAAGCACTCACAGAAAACCAGTCCACATGGCTGAGGTTGCCCTGGGAGTGGGAGGGGCCGCACTTCAGAAGGGCCTTGCTGCCCACTTCTGCCTCCACCACCTCAGGCACCGGCCGCTCTGCCTCACCAGGCACACCTGGGGAGAGGGAGAAGGCACACCCCCAGCAGCTGTGTCAGCTCCAGCTGCTCTCCATCCCCTTCCCTCCCAGGCCCTTGCTGCAGCTGTTCTTCCTGCCACTTGGAGGGTCTCAAGAGTGTCCTGTCCTCTCCTAACCCTCAACCACTCCTTACCCCTCCAACATGGGGCCAACCCTCTCCCCGTCCAGGGGATCCCTGGTCGTTGGAGCAGAGACTGAGCACCAGGCACCTCCCAGATGAGGCTGGCAGAGAGGGGGCAACCCAGGCTCTGGGCCAAGGGGAAGGCCCCTGTCCTTCCAGGCCCCCTCCTCTCCGAATGAGCTCAGAGTGTGGGAATGCAAGGCATGTGCCAGGCTGGGGCACACAGGCCCCTTTGTGTCTCCACCCCCAAGGGAAGACACTGCCACTCTACCTTCTGACCCCCAAAATCCCTTCCACAAATCCTGCACAAGACCTAGGGGGCCCACTCTGGATAGAAGCTCCTATCTCCTACTCCTTAAACAGCATCTCAATGAATATTCCATACATATACTCAGGGGACCCCATCCTGGGAGTGTGGTGAGAATGGAGAAGTCAGAGTCTACCCCAGGGGTCAGGGCAAGGGCCAGGCAGTGGGCAGGAGTGACGTCAGTGGTGCCAGCGTGCTGCCAGCCCTGTGAGGAGGTGATGTCACTGGACACCATCTGGCTGGACTCTGGGATGCCTGGGTTGTTGCCTTGGGCTGGCTCTGGGACAAGGAGGGCAGGTGGAGTGGTCTTCAACCCAGAGCAGAGGCCTTGGATCCCTGACTGGCCTCCGGAGAGCTGGACTTGCTGCAGCTGTAGAGCCCGATTTAGCCTTTTCCCCAGAAATAAAGTCGGCCTGGGAGGCAGTACCCGGGAGTACCCCAGGGATACAGCTGACACTGGGCATGAGGCCAGCGAACTGGGTATTGCCTAGCCCGCCCCTTCCCCTGCCGGACAGAGACTGGGACCAGGGAATGGGAGCCAAGAGAAACACGGGACACCGCTAAGGGCCATACAAGGGCAGCGTGGACCCGGGAGCGCCCGCTACCAGGCGGACCCACAGAAACGCTCCGAGGTGCCCGGGCGCTCTTTCCACCTGAATGTGGTCTCCAAAATAAGCCTGCGGGCGCTTCCACTCTGGTAATCCGCCATCCCTTGCCTCTGCCACTTGTGATCCCATCACCCGGGGAGGTTCCAGGCGACCCGCACCGCCTCTCCCCTACCCCAGCCCCTGCCAACGCCCAGCTCGGGCGGAAGCCACCATTCCTCCCCCTTTTGCTCACCTCCAGCCTGGCGCGATGCCTAGGCGGGAGAGGGAGGGGGAGGGTCGGCGCACCCCCTCCAGCTAAGGACGCTGCCTTTTCCAGCAACAGGCGGGCGCGGAATTCAGGATTTGGGGATGCGCTCTAGCTGTGCCTCAGGCCACGGCTCCAAGTGTGGGCCCCCAGAGTAAACACCTGAGGGACAACTCCCCCCAGCGCCCCAAGAGGCTCGGCTCCACCCCTTCCCGCTCCCGGCAGCAGCCTCCTCACCGCCTTCCCAGTCCTGCTCCCAGGATACTCTAGAATCAGGGCTGCAAACTGGCTGCAAAGAAGAGGTGCACGCGCGCAAGGCGCCCGGGGATCGGGGACCCGGCAAGGAGGAGCGCCGTCCGGGGCGCAAAGCCCGGACCTCGCCGCACTGCCGCTCTGCTCCCCAGCACGCTCCGCGGAACACCCCTGTCCGGGCCTGCGGGGCGCTGGCCCCCAGCGAACTCACTCACCCGCGGCGCGGCGACAGCAGCAGCAGGAGGCGAGCAAAAAGACGCAGACGAGCCGGAGCAGCCCCATCCTTCCTGGCCGGAGGGCGCGAGCCAAGTGAGCAGCTCCCGGCTGCCGGGGGCTGACGTCAGGGGGGCGGAGGAGGGGGCCCGGAGCGCCAGGGCCCGCCCCGCCTCGCGCAGCCCCCCGCCCCCGCCCCGCGCGCCTCAGCCCTAGGGGGCGGGCCCGGCGCCGCGAGCCCCGGAGCTGCGCCCAGGAGCGCTGCAGCAGGAAGGCTGGAGCCGGCCTCCCAGCCCCCGGCTTGGGAAGGCTGAGGGGCCAGTGACAGGTGTCTAGGGGCCGGACTGACTGGCACAGGCGGCAGCGAGGAGAAGCTCGCCCGGATGCCCAAAGTCGCTTCGGGTCGCAACCAGCAACGCTCACCCTCGCTCAGTCCGTGTGGCCGTGGGGGACCTTCTGGCAGAGGAGCAGCAGCGCACCAGGTTCTCGGTGTCTCCAAAGGGCCTCTCATTTAGGCTTCTCTCCCCTGCCACGGAGAAATCGGGCCAGCCTCGGTCACTTCCCAGAACGATTGCACCACTGCGGCAGCCGCCGGCCTGGCACTGCCCCTGAGCCTCGTAGTCCTGGCAGTTTTGGGGGAAGAACTCTGTGCCAGGTTCCACAGACCCTGAGGTACCTGTTTGGGGAGTGGAGATGGTGCCTTCTGGGCTGTCCCTTCAAACCCAAGCTCCTGCAAGTGTGTTTCTTTCACTAGAGAAAGGAGGGAGCGGGCGGAATTCACAAGCCCAAGGTGTCCACACTTGTCCAAGCCCACGCCTTCAGAATCCTGTTTCTTCCCTCTCCACTCATGGAGCCTTGCCTGGGACTCAGTTTCCTCTCACCTGAATGAAGGAAAGAGGGAGAAGAGTTAATGGGTCAGGGTCCCCAGAGTGACCCCTGGAAATCTGTTATTGTTCCTGATGGCTGAAAGGAACCGTGCTGCACTTCTCTGCACCCTCCCATTTCTCTGCCAACCCCACTGACTGTGGATCAGCAGCTGGGGGAGGAGTCAGCTGGGTGCAGGCAGCCACACAGGAGTGTGGGGAGCCCTACAGCTACCCTTCCCTCCAAACTCCCATTTCTCCCTGGGCTTCTAGCCTCTTGAACCTCTAGGGAGGGGGGTGGGCTCCTGCTTCATGGAGCCCTCAGCATCCTGGCCTCAGGAAAGGGGTCCTCTGCTGGGACTCCTGCACCAGGGGGGTCACATAGGGGTCTGGGTCTGGGGTGGAAGTCTCTGCCCAACAAGGCAGCCTTTCTGCTGCTGGTGGAGGAGGAGAGTAAGGCAGCAAACGCCAGAGATGGCCAGGTGACTCGAGAGAATGCTCTGGGGTGGTGTTTTGATGACGTAGAGATGACTGGCAAACCACATGAGCCTTGTCTTTCAGAGCCTTGCTGACCCCTTTGCATGAGTCTCCAGACAGGGATGTTGCAAAGCCAACCAGCCAGGCCAGGAGCCTGGAGCCTGGAGCCCAGGGAGAAGAGGAGGGCCTGGCTCCCACCCCTAGAGTGAACTTATGGGACTGGCCCCCGGCCCAGAGAGGCTGGATGAGCGTGTTTGTCTCCTGGGCCGGAGTGGGAATGGCTGAAGGATGCTGTCTGCCCTGGCAGGCTGGGCTGGGCATGGAGCTGGCTTCCCTGCCCCGCCCCCTTCCCTTCACTTAACACCATTAACTAATCATTCTTCTCTCTCTGGCCTGGAAACAAAGCCAGCTAACCACCAAGGACAGTCAGTTCTGAATTCTTCTTCCGTTCTGAGGAGAATGAAGCCAGGTGGGGGTGGAAGAGTCCTCTCTGCAGTGAAAGAGAAATGAAAGCCCAGGGTGACATCCCTGCCCCCTGCATAACCCCACCAAACCAGCACATAGACTGTCCTTTAAGGAAGGCAGTAGCCTGCGCTGTCAAGGCAGCTCAGGAGTGGGTGGGAGAGGTCAGGGGACAGACAGCTTTGGGATGGCTTCACGAGGCGGGTGCACTTTGGGATTTCAAACCAAAGGAGGGTCAGGACCTTGCAGAGGATTCAGAGGGGACAGGGAGCAGGAAGGATGGGGAGTGGGGGCAGAAGGTGGAGAGTACCAGCCCTCAACTCCTCCAGGATGCCAGAGGAGAGTGCTCCCACAGCAGCAGGAGAGAAAAGGTGACAGCAGGAGCACCTCCAGCAAGGAGGATTGAGACTGGCAAAAGCGGAGGTGGCAGATGCAGCCATGGACCTTCCATCCAGCTGTGGCCCAGCAGCTGCACTGGGTGGGAAGCAGCCTGGCCCTGATGTAGGCCAAGGCCAGAAGAAGAGGCCTTGGGGGCTGAGTCTAATTCTGTACATTCCCTCCAGGAGGGGGACCGGAATGCTGCTTCCCTCCACCCCCATGGTAGACCCAGATTCCTGAGATGAGAGGAGACCCTTCTGTGCAGAATCCCCTCCCTGTGCCCTTCTGGTATGGATTCAATCACAGGTAGAGAAACTGAGGCTAGGTGAGGTCCTGGTCTGGTCCCTTGGTTTCCTGGGTGGGTGCAGACTTAAGCTCTTTGTAAGGAGAAGTGTAGAGGTGGAGGAGAAAAGACAGGATGAACCTGTCAGGGGCCTCAATGGGGTGAGATGTGAACCTAGGAGTCCACTCTCAGCTCTAGCATAGCGGACACAGTGGCTTCCAACCCACCCTTCTGGTCCAGGGGCCTTAACCAGGAGGATGTGAGGAGAGTGGGCTGGGCGGAGGAAGGAAGCTGATAAAGACTTGTTTGCAGCTGCGATGAGGAGATGGGGGTGGAGTGGGGTGGCCCAGCAATCTTGGTAACTATGGAGGCTGGGGAACCCCCTGGCCTGGCCAAAGAATAGGATCCAGCCCGGTCCTTGGAGGGGAGGTAGGAGAATTTTTCCAGAATGGGGGTCTGAGTTGGAAGGAGAATGTGCTGAGGGAGTGAAAACAGGGTAGGAGAAGGGTGGGGGGCAGTTGCTGCTGAGGACATCATCAAGCCAGGAAACCGGATACTGGGGGGCTGGGTGGAAGATGTGGGGGAAGAGATTGAATGGGGGGAAGCAGGCCGGACGCAGTCTCACCCACGTCCTTCGCACCTGACCAGGGGCAGGAGGAAGGAGGAGTACCCTAGCAAGCTGGCAACACCATGGGAGAGGGGGAGGGTGGCTTTGGGGGGGATGGGAGGGGCTATTTTTAAACTTGGAAAAACCGTGAGTTCATCTCCACTCTGGAGGCCGCAAAGGCCCCATTGTACAGGGGTCCAGGGGGCGGGGGAGGGGGTGAGTGGCACAATGTGCGATTATGTTGGAGCAGGCAGGGGGAGCAGAGGGTGGGGGAGGAGGGTGGGGGAGGGCTGTCTTCAGAGGGTGGGGGAGGAGGGTGGAGGAGGGCTGTCTTCGTCACAGCTGGCCTACTGAACTCTGGGGTCGAGCCAAGCTGGGGCTTGGACTGAGGTGGGGGGACGGTTTCCACCCTCACAAAGCCCCATGTTGGGGAGCTGGGGTCTCTGGCATCCGGTAGCTCATCCTGGGGAGGGGGCTGACGGTGGGATTCCCACATCCTGGCTTTCCCAGGGACTGTAGGGTCTGTTCCCAGGCTCCCAGCATTCCGACGACTCCCCTGGGAGCTGCTGGCCTGTCCTCTCAGCCCCTTCCCTGCCAGGGAGTGGAGGGAGAGAAGGGGAAAGAGGATGTGGGTGCATCGGGACTCTTCCTGGGACGAGAGACCCTTAAGCCAGAGGGAGGGGGCAGCAATGGGTGGCTGGGGCATGTTGAGGGGTGGAGGTCACAGCCCTCCCATCCTAGTCCCTCGCCCTGCTGAGCCCTCCGATCGACCGAGGACTGCCCCTCTTGTCCCCTCCGACCCTGGGGGTCTCCCCAAGTGGGCCAGCCCACCTGCCGGACCTCAGGCCCGCAGCACCGCCGGTCTCGGCCAGGGGGATGCAGCCGAGGCGGGAAGGCGCCGGCGCTAAGCTCCTGGGGCTCGCAGAGGTCCTGCCCGCGGAGGCCGGGGCGGGGCATCCGGCCGCTAGCACCAACCCAAACATTACCATAAATGCTCAGGCGGCCGCCGCGGGCGCTGCGGGCGGGGACCCCGGGCCCTCCGGAAGCCCCGAGTCGGGTCTCCAGGCCTTTCCCAGCGCCGGCCAGCGGCCGTGATCAGGCTGCCGGGTCGCCCCATCTGCAAAGCGATGGGGCGGGGAGAAAACCCAGGCTGGGTGGCGAGTCTCTGGGGCAGCCTCCTGGGAAAGCCCCGGGAAGGGAAAGAGTAGGACCCTCCAGGCAGGATGTCAGAGTCTCCAGGGGTGGCGGCGGCTCGGTCCCCCTCCTGCTCTGCGAGCCCCACTCCTGTCCGCGGTGCTATCCTGGGTGTCAGTTCTCTGCCTCTGAGCACCTAATCCCCTTCCCGCGTCCGTGTCCCCAGCCTGAACTTGGAGAATGAAGGATGATGGGGGGATGGGGCAGGGTGCTGGGAATTTACACCTCTCCCCCTCAGGGAAGTTCACATCCGCTCCCCAGAATACCACCGCCCAGGGAGAGGAATGTCCCCAGAGAGCTGTTTAAGTTTGAGTCGTCGCTGAGGAAAGGCCAGCTGGCCTACAGGAGGGGAGCCTGTGGGAAACCTGGGGGTGCCGCGTTCCGCAACTCCTGGACCCTCTCCTCCCTGAAGGGCACTTGGGCATTTCCTTTTCCCTTTCACACAGAGCTTTAAGCAACCCAGGAGGAGCCCTGGAGGAGGGGAGCCTTGTTCCATTCCTCCAGGCAGGTCCTGGGCTTCTCACTGCCTTTGCCGTGATGGGAGGCGACAGAAGAGGAAAGGTGAGAGGGGGGCCCCTGCCGCCTCTTGGACACCCACACCCCAGTGCCTGGGGCCTTAGGGGAACTTGCAAAGTGGAAAGACAGAGGATTTTGAGTCCCTGGAGAGCCCCACAGTAGGTCAGAGGGTAGCTGTACTCTCCCAGGGCACCTTCCCTGTCCCACCGGAAACCGCTCCTTCAATTTTGGTCTCAAACACCCTGGCTGTAAGCTCCATGAAGGAATTGGTGGCTTTGAGACAGCCTGCCACTTAATTAGCTGATCTTGGGCCAGTGCCCTGACCAGTGACTGTGGAGAGGGGACAGTGCTCTGAATGAGGGAAGAAGCTACTCGTATCTAATATTTGTACAGTGCTTCATAACTTAGACCTTTCACTTCAGGGTCATTTTCATGACCAATGTTTGTCTTGATCTTTACAACAAAAAATGACAAAACTGAAGCACAAAGAGTTATATGACCTATGAGTGATGGGACTAAATTTTTAAAAATTGTGATAACAGCTGGACACGGTGGTGCAAGCCTGTAGGCCAGCTTCAGGAGACTGAGGCAGGAGGATCACTTGAGCCCAGAAGTTCAAGGCTGCAGTGTGCTATGATCATGCCTGCGAATAGCCGTTGCACTCCAGCCTGGGCAACATAGCAAGACTCTTTGCCAATCAATCAATCAATGAATGTGGTAAAGTGCACATAACATAAAATTGTAACCATTTTAAAGTGTACATGCAGTGGTATTAAGTAACTTTACAATGTTGTGCAACCATCACTACGATCTATTCCAGAACTTTTTCCTCACCCTGCAGAGCTAAAGTTCGAACCAAGATTTATCTAACTCCAAAGCCTGTGCACTACACCTGTAATAATTACAACCAAATTAAGAGCTGAATGGTGTAGTATAAACAGGAAGCACATCAGGAATTTAGAAAAGGGAGTGTGCATGTGGACCTCAGGCCTGTGCTAGCCAGGAAGGTCTTATGAGACGTGTGGAGGCTTCAGTGAAAGGTCAAGTTTAGATAGGGGAGGAGTGAGGAATGATCATTCCAGGCAGAAGAAATGGCAAAAAGAGAGGGATGGGACCGAAGAAAGGAGCACATATAGTGACAACTGCAGAATTTCTGTATCAGAAGAGTGTCCGGGTAGCCATCTGGCTGGAAGATGGAGTTGGTGGGGAGGCTAGGTGAATTATCTTGAAATTGTATTTGCATAGCAAGCCCACTGCTTTCATTTCCATTATATGTTTACTTGGAGTACCTTGAGGAGAACTTAGCTACACTCTCCCCCTTGGCACCACCCTTATGCAAACAGTTGGTACTCAAAAAGAGTTACATGGCTAACTAGAAATTCAGCAGGGTAGAGGATGTGTGCACAGGAGAGCTTGAGAAGATGAGGTGGGGTTAGGTTATAGGGGAAGAGCTTGGATTTTAGGATAGGCAATGGGGAGCCACTGCAGGTTCTAGAGCAATGGAAAAATGACATGAAATGGGGAATTTAGGTTTACAATGGTTTCTCGATTTCTTCTTGGCCTGAGAGCGCCCCCTGGTGCCCCTAGTTTGAATTTCCCTCATCTCACGGAGTAGGTGGGAGGATGGGGGAACTACAAAGCAGGATTGAGGAGTTGCGGAAGCTAGACTCTTGGATCTCATTTCACTTCACCCTGAGTGATGACAGCACTCAGCAAAACGAGGGGTGACATGTGGACAGAGAGAGTTTGCGATGAAGAGAGAAAGGGTATTGTAGTGGTTCCCTTCTCTCTGTCCCATAACTCTGTATGTATGCCTATCGTGCTTTGGGATATAGTGCACTAGCCAGGTACTGAGATGGGGCCTGGAGCTAGGATGATGGCTAAGACAAGGTCTATGTGCTTGAGAAACGCACTCTCGTGAGGGGGACAGACAAGTAAACAATTATAATATAACGTGCCAAGAACTAGGGTGCAAATATGAACATAAAACAGTCAGTGGCTGGGCGTAATTGCTTATGCTTTAGTCCTAGCTACTTGAGAGGTTGAGGTGGGAGGATCACTTGAGCCAAGGAATTGGAGGCTGCAGTGAGTTATGAACGTGCCACTGGACTCCAGCCTGGGCAACAGGCTCTATCTCTAATACAAACAGAGTAAGACCCTATCTCTAATACAAACAAACAAACAGAACAAGAAAACAATTACTTAACTTAGCTTGGGGTGGTCAAAAAAGGCTTCCTGGAAGAATTGACACCTGGCTTCATTTTAAGAGATGAATGGTAGATAACCAGGTAGATGGGTGTAGGGTGTGCTGTTTATTTATATATTTATTTTGAGACAGAATTTCACTCTGTTGCCCCGGGTGGAGTGCAGTGGTGTCACCATAACTTACTGCAGCCTCAAACTACTGGGCTCAAGCCATCCTCTTGCCTCAGCCTCCTGAGTAGGTGGGACTACAGATGTGCACCACAACACCCAGCTAATTTTTCTATTTTTTTGTAGAGACAGGGATCTGATGATGTTGTCCAGGCTGGTCTTGAACTCCTGGGCTCAAGTGTTCCTCCTGCCTTGGCCTCCCTAGGTGCTGGGATTACAGGCATGAACCACCATGCCAGGCCAGGATATGCTGTTTAAAATGTGACACAGCACGATCTGTGCAGGGGACTCTAGCTGTTGGTTAGTATCCTGCAAGGGTGGATGACACTAGTGAAGGATGAGGTCAAATTACAAAGGCATAAGCCATGGAAAATTAAGAGCAACAGGGTGTGTATAAATCATTTTTAAGCAGGGCAGCAACCACAAGCTAGTTTAAATCCATTAGAGTTCAGGTCTCAGAGGGATAGAACCAAAGACCTGACTTTCTAAGGTTTCATTTCCCTTCTCTAGTCTCTCCCCTCCCTCCCTTCTGGGGAGGATGCCTCCTACACAAAACCTCCAACAAGCTAGTTCATTTGTTCATAATAACCTCACATTAGAATGAGAGATAAGGTGGAGGTGGGGGGAGGTGTGGCGGGGGGGGGCATTCTTCCCTTATTTCATCCACACTTGACTGAGATCCTCCTGGCAGCCTCTGCTCCTTCCCACATCAACTTGAGGTGGGACACACACTTCACTGAGTCCTCCAAAAACAACGCTTGCACAAACTCCATGTTCTGGAGTACTATGCAGCTGTTAAAAGAATAAAGACAATCTCTATACACTGATATGGAGTGATTGGGTCTTCAAAAAGTTCATTGAAAATGCATAATATAAAAAACTGCATGGATTTCAAATTTTTTTTTTTTTTTTGAGACAGAGTCTCACACTGTTGCCCGGGCTAGAGTGCCGTGGCATGATCCTGGCTCACGGCAACCTCAAACTCCTGGGCTCAAGCGATCCTTCTGCCTCAGCCTCCCAAGTAGCTGGGACTACAGGCGTGCGCCACCATGCCCGGCTAATTTTTTTTTTCTATATATATTTTTAGTTGGCCAATTAATTTCTTTCTATTTTTAGTAGAGACAGGGTCTCACTCTTGCTCAGGCTGGTTTTGAACTCCTGACCTTGAGTGATCCACCCGCTTTGGCCTCCCAAAGTGCTAGGATTACAGGCGTGAGCCACCTCGCCTGGCCTTCAAAATTTTTTTGCACCAAAATAAACTTGTACCAACTTCTTGTAACATGTTTGTACAGGATCTAGTTTGAGGCACTAAGAAGGGTAAGAAGTCAGTTTGAAACATGAGCAACATGAATCCTGCTAAAACTGAAGCAAGAGCAAACATCAAATTTGTGGTGAAGCTTGGGCAGAAGAATGGCGAAATCGCTGATGCTTTATGAAAAGTTTACGAGGACAATGCTCCAAGGAAATCAGCAATTTACAAAGGGATAACTTGTTTTGAAAGGGGACGAGACAATGTTGAAGATGAAGCCTACAGCAGACCATCTGCACCAGTTTGCAAGGAAAAAGATTCATCTTTTTCATGCTCTAATTGAAGAGGACCGACACGTAATAGCAGAAACAATAGCCAACAACACAGACATCTCACTTGGTTCAGCTTCCACAGTTCTGACTGAAAATTAAAGTTGAGCAAACTTCCACACTCTGTGGGTGCCAAAACTGCACCCAGATCAGCTGCAGACAAGAGCAAAGCTTTCAGTGGAAATTTTAAACAAGTACGATTGAGACCCCAAAGCATTTCTTTGGAGAATTGTAACAGGAGAAGAAACATGGCTTTACATGTACGATCATGAAGACAAAGCACAATCAAAACAAAGGCTACTGAGAGATGGGCGTGTCCAGTCAAAGCAAAAGCAGACTGGCCCAGAGCAAAGGTCAGGGAAACAGTTTTTTTGGATGCTCCTGGCATTTTGCTTGTTGACTTTCTGGACTACCAAAGGATGACAACATCTGCTTATTATGAGAGTGTTTTGAGAAAGGTAGCCAAAGCTCTAGAACAAAAACACCTGGGAAAGCTTCACCAGAGAGTCCTTCTCCACCACAACAACATTCTGCTCATTCCTCTCATCAAAGAAGGGCAATTTTTCTTGAGAATTTCAATGGAAAATCATTAGGCATCCATTTTCTAGTCCTGATTTGGCTCCTTCTGACTTCTTTTTGTTTCCTAATCTTAAAAAAATCTGTAATGGTCACAACTTACATGTTGCTTAAAAAAATAGAAAAAATAAAAAAATAAAAAATCTGTAAAGGGCATCTATTTTCTTCAGTTAATAATGTAAAAGAGACTGCATTGACATGGTTAAGTTCCCAGGACCCTCATTTCTTCAGGAATGGATTAAATGGCTGGTATCATCGCTTACAAAAGTGTCTTAAACTTGCCGGGCGCGGTGGCTCATGCCTGTAATCCTAGCACTCTGGGAGGCCGAGGCGGGTGGATTGCTCAAGGTCAGGAGTTCAAAACCAACCTGAGCAAGAGCGAGACCCCGTCTCTACTAATAATAGAAAGAAATTAATTGGCCAACCAAATATATATAGAAAAAATTAGCCGGGCATGGTGGCGCATGCCTGTAGTCCCAGCTACTTGGGAGGCTGAGGCAG
>CAUYRT010020483.1:0-62078 GCA_963574885.1 Lepilemur ruficaudatus
CAATTAATTTCTTTCTTTCTATTTATAGTAGAGACGGGGTCTCACTCTTGCTCAGGCTGGTTTTGAACTCCTGACCTTGAGCGATCCGCCCGCCTCAGCCTCCCAGAGTGCTAGGATTACAGGCGTGAGCCACCGCGCCCAGCTCAGGCCCATTTTCTACACCCCCAAAAGGGCTTCTGTTCGCCCTCTGGGTCTCGCCCAGAGAGGCCATCTTTGACCACCCTGTCTAAATAGGTGCCCACCCTCCCCACTGCTCCACAACATTCTCTGGCACTGCACCCTGTTGGTGTCCTGGCACTAATTATCATTTGTCAGTGTATATCTATTGGTTTGTCTACCTGGAAATAGCCTTGATACCTACTGGCCATTCAATTTTTTGATTAAATGAATGGAAGGAACATTCCGGATTCACTGATTTGTTACACATAGCTTTGAACACTGGCAGCAGGCCCCAATAACATCTTTGCTCTGTGTCCCCTCCTCCTGCTGGCGGTTCCAAGCCTAGTTTCCACCCAGGCCTTGGAGACTTTCCTGCTGCCTGCGGATACCCTGAGCCCAGGTAGAGGGGAGGTAAGCAGCCACCCTTGGGTGGGGCAGAGGCCATGACAAGCCACAAAGGGTTAAAGAAAGAAATTAGAGTTAGCAACTAATCTGATGCTTCTTCCGTGTCATTAGAAAAACCAGAAAGAGAACCAGAAAAGAGAGAGCTCTGTTGAGGAAAGGAGGCAGGCGTTAGGAGTACTCCACGTGGCGGGCGGTGCGGTCTTTCAGAGGGGTCCCCACTGCCACCCTGTGAGTCCAGTGATCCGAAAATGGGTGATTAGAGAGGAGGCAGCCCCTGCTCCTCTGTCAAGCCTGCTGCTTCTGGCTGTTGCTCTATTCTCTCCCTTACTGGTGCTGCACTTTTATCTAAACAAAATGTCACGGAGTAACAGCTATTAATGCTTTGTGCAGGTATAGGCATTGGTCAATGTTCATGTTCCCCTGCCCTCTTGATGAGAAAGATTTTTTTTTGTTGTTTGGCCTGAGTATTTATCTGGTCAGAAATATATTTAATGCTCACATGGGATTCTTGAGGCTGCCATAGCTTTCTGAAACCTGAGTCTTGCTCAGGGCTTGAGGATCAGTCCACAAATTAAACTCTTGGCCAAATATGTATGGCTTGAGTTTATCCAAAGTCCAAACAAATCAGATATTCCTTCTGGACAGAAGTCAAATTCTTTCTTTTGGCAATCATTTTTCACAAATTCAAAAAAGCAATATGTTTTATGGTTCTCAAAGTTCCAATAATCACGTCCAATCTCGTATCAATTGCTATAATGAAGGGTT
The DNA here is from genome assembly GCA_963574885.1 of Lepilemur ruficaudatus. NCBI lineage: Eukaryota > Metazoa > Chordata > Mammalia > Primates > Lepilemuridae > Lepilemur > Lepilemur ruficaudatus. The sequence goes on from CAUYRT010020483.1 coordinate 1,330, forward strand.
TTGAAAAGTCTGAAGCTTCCAAAATGGATAAAGGAAATCAAAGCCCATTTGAACTTTTGAGAAATATTTCAGCACTGTAGGATCCAAAAACTTTAATGAGTTTGCCCCCTCTTTGTAAAACAGCACAATAGACCAGCTCCAATTCCAAGTGAGGAAAATTCTAAGGGATCTCCCAAAGGACATACTTCTTCTTATTAATTGTAGAGAGTTTGCCAACCTCTGATAGCATCAACTTTATTCCACAAAAGAATTGGATCTCAAATATCTGACCTATGAAAGCCCAACACACATTACTAAATTTCATATAGTTTATGGATGGCTGCAAGCCCCAAACTGGATACACCCTCACAATTAGAGATGAGGTCATAAAATGTCACTTTCTGAAATTCAAGATTAAAAATAAGCAATATAAAATTACCCACAATGATATTAATAACATAAGGTTAACATTTTAAAGAAGTAATGAGCCTTTAGAGATGTTTAATAAATTTATTGGTGATGTACTTTGGGGTGTTCTCAAATCTCAGCAAGGAGAATTAAATCTATGTATATAATGTAAATGCTAATGGTAGCCACTGTTTGTTGAGCAGCTACTATGTGTCAAGAACAATGCCAGAACCTTTATAGTCACAATTTCATTAATCTTCACATCAACCCATTGAGGAGGCTCTGATCATTCTCATTTTAACTGTGAGGCTCTTGAGGATCAAAGAGTGACGTGAGTTATCACTATGATATAGCAAGTGCCACCGTTGGGATTTTAACCCAGATCTTCTGAACTCCAAACTATGATGTTAATGACATAAACGGAAGAGAAATGGTCCCTTGAAGTTGAGCAAAAAGGCAGTTAACTGAAACAAAGATGTGGTAAGTCTTCAAAAGCTTTGAGGTAAATAATCCAAATCAGTTATTCAGACTGAAATGTCCCTGGAGAGAAGGAAGGTTATTCCTTAAGGCCTCTTCAATCTGCTAGCTATATCCCTTAATAACATCCCTTACATTTAATTTAATAGTCACCAAACATTCTGATCTTTAATTTCATCTCCTGGGGATACCTTTCCACTGGGAGGAAGTACCTTGTGCACATAACCAGGGTCAGCCTGCCAGCTTTATTCTCTGAGATAAAATGATAGATTAGCCAAGTAGAGGACAAATTTGTCTCCTCTGAGTGGGATTATTAGGAATCAATTCCAAAAAAGATCACTTCTGAATTAAATAAAATGGATTTCCTGATACTACAAAACCAAGAACCAAATCCTGGGGCTTCCATGACCTTCATTAGAATATATACGTATTTTGTGTGTGTGTATTAATTCTTCCATTTGTTTTCTTTGGGTATCCCATGTTCATGGACTGGAAGAATTAATACTGTGAAAATGACCACACTACCAAAAGTGATCTATAGATTTAATGCAATCTCTATCAAAACAACAATGACATGCTTCACAGAAATTGAAAAAATAATCCTAAAATTAATATGGGCCCACAGAAGACCGTGAATAGCCAAAGCAATCCTGAGCAAAAAGAATAAAACTGGAGGCATCACACTACCTCACTTCAAAGTCTACTACAAAGCTATTGTAACCAAAACAGCATGGTAGTAACATAAAAATTGACACATAGATCAATCGAACAGAATAGAGAACTCAGAATAAATCCACGTATTTATAGCCAACTGATTTTCAACACAGTCCCCAATAACATTCATTGTAAGCTAGAGAAAATGTTATTAAGAAAATCATAAGGATCATTATAAAGGTCTTCATCCTTGTTATCTTCATGTTGAGTAGGCCAAGAAGGAGAAGGAGAGGTGAAGTAGGTCTTGCAGTCTCAGGGATGGCAGAGGCAGAAGAAAATTTGAGCATAAGTGGACCTCTGTAGTTCAACACATGTTGTTCAAGGGTCAACTGTATACATGTATATAGTCCAGAAGGCTCGCCTTGAAACAGCCTACCAAACTCTTTAACCATCTTAATGACGTGAATATAGGACCACTTTTAATGGGTGACATTAAGAGATTGTCACATTGCATATCCACCTTCTGGCCAAATATAGCCATAGGATAAATGCAGAATGTTACAACAGCTGCCTGAATACTCAATAAGTCATTAGCCTGTTTTTAAAATGAATCAGGTGAATGCCCTGCACCACGGTGTGTGGAGGAGAACCTATGGAGCTCTAAAGGACTAACATGCCCACAGTCCCCTTCTCAAGGAAGCTACCCCTAGAGATTCTTTTTGCAAACTGCCGTGATTCTTTTGCAAACTTAGTGCAAATGCCATGTGCACTGCATGAAGGCAACACCACCACATTGGCCTCAACTGATTAGAACAGGAACCCATTAGTCATGGCAAAGCCCAAGGCAAAATGACCATGTTTAAATAGTATGTGAGGGAGGTCATCTGCTTCTGAGGTCATTCGGCATGAAGCTCTATGCCCAGTAGGAGAGCTCCAGGTTAGATAGTAACAAAGAGACCTAGTTAGAGTCTCCCTTAGGGAGAGGAAATACTAGGCAGACAAAGGATGGGTTGCTCCAGCTCAACTGTGTAGCTGGGCCAGGTCTCCATGAGGCTGTTGGACATCCCAGTCTCAGAAACCTTGGGAGACTTAGAGTGTCCATCTACCCCTCTGGACAGTTTACTCTTTGCACTGGATTAAATATTTCCTTCAAAAATGTTGTTTCTAGCTGGGCACAGTGGCTCACGCCTGTAATCCTAGCACCTTGGGAGGCCGAGGCGGGCAGATTTCTCAAGGTCAGGAGTTCGAAACCAGCCTGAGCAAGAGCGAGACCCCGTCTCTACCAAAAAAAAATTGAAAGAAATTAATTGGCCAACTAAAAATATATAGAAAACATTAGCTGGGCACGGTGGCACAAGCCTCTAGTCCTGGCTACTTGGGAGGCTAAGGCAGAAGGATCGCTTGAGCCCCGGAGTTTGAGGTTGCTGTGAGCTAGGCTGACACCACGGCACTCTAGCCAGGGCAACAGAGTGAGACTCTGTCTCAAAAAAAAAAAAAAAAAAAAAAAGATTAACATACAAAAATGTTATTTCTAAAACTTAATACACACTACTTGAAGTTACTCTTTGCAGAACTCTTAGATTGAGTTAAAGAACTTCCTGATGCTTGCTACCATCTGAATGTTTGTGTCCCTCCAAAATTCATGCTGTCACCAGATGCCCATTGTAGGATATTAAGAGGTGGGGCCTTTGGGAGGTGACTAGGTCATGAGGGCTTCAGCCTCATAAATGGGATTAGTGCCCTTATGAAAAAGACTTGGGGGAACTTGTTTGCTCCTTCCGCCATATGAGGATGCAACAAGAAGTCGTTATATATGAAGCAGAGCAGACACCAAACCTGCCAATGTCTTGATCTTGGACTTCCTAGCCTCCAGAACTGTAAGCAATAAATTTCTGTTGTTTTTAAATCATCCAGTCTAAGGAATTTTGTTACAGCAGGAGGGACAAGCTAGGACAATGCTTACAAACACCAAATATCTCAATCATTGGAATCCATTATCTACTTAAGTCTTACTTAATTTTTGCTTTACTTATTCATCTCTACCAGGGACATTGTGCAGAAAGTAATGAAGAGTAAGGTCCTTTCCCCAACTAGGAATTATTTTTCTTCTCCACTTTAATAGTTCTCTTCTTAAGCACTTTGCTTTTTAATGCTAGAACTCATCTTATTTATCATTTACATGCCTAGCTTAAGTTTACTCGTCAAACATGAAAGTTGGAGTTGCTTTACGGCTTTTCACAGGCTGACCTTTGGCATCATCACCCTCTTTCAAGGGCACCATGAATCTTTCCATAGAGCTTAATTTTCAAAAACACTTGAAATGTAGAAGAGTTTAAAACTGAGATATGAAGTGACTTCTCCAAGCCTTGTTATTTAAAAATCTTAAATTATGTACGGTTAACACTCACATGCATTAAATGAAACGTTAAAACATGCCTTAGAAAGCAAAGCTACTAATTACTGAGTGCTTACATGTGCCACGCATGATGTTAAATGCTTTCTTTGTCCTTGCTCATTTAATCCTCACAACAATCTTTTGAGATAGATAGTATTACTTTATATAGATCTTAAAGTGGAAGGAGAAAAGTCTGGATCCAATATATACCAAAGTGCTTTTCTTACTAGTGGGCAATGTCAAGGAATTGGGGATGGAAAGCCCTACTTTTAAGCCCTGGTTCTGGAACTTACCGTGGATTCTTAGTCATGTCACTTCTCTTCAACCATGTGAGGACCTGGACTTCAATTTCCTCCTGTGTTAATTGATAATGATAAATAGTTATCATGAATCATTATAATTATTTTTGTTTGAGGTGGGTCCTAGTTCCAACAGAACATTCTCTCTACCTATCAATTCACTATTACAGTGTCAACCCAGTGCATCTTAAAGATTTTACATCCTTAAGCATTTCTTTCGAAAGGCAAAAACCATGGAGAGAGTTCTTGGGTTAAATCCTTATTAGTGAATGCTTCAATTATCGGTTAATGCTTTAATAAGGAATATTTGATAGGCCAGCTGACAACAAGATCAGAATGTGGGTTGGGATACTGGGAATGGAAAGGTCCTAGGAACTGATGGAGGACCAATGAAGATCAGATGAGAAAGTACCCCAAAGAAACACTTCACCTAAGTATGTTTTGTCTAGACTCTGCCCAGCTCAGGGTACGTCTTAGAAGTTGGCGTGAAGGCAAGGAAAAAGGTTCGATGTGTAACACAGTCCCATCTGGCTGAAGTATGAGTGAAGAAGTGCTGACGGAGAAAAACCAAGGAAGCAAGCCCTGGGGAGGACATAGGGAAAGTCGCAGTTAAGAGTTTGAACTTCATTCCACAGGCAGAGAGGAATCTTTGAGAGCTTCTTAAGCAGGGGACCAATGACATTAGACCCATGCTGCTTATAGAACAGGGGAAATGGTGGGCATAGGGTGTGGAGGACAAGAGCCCAGGGTGTGTTCAGAAGGCCCTTCCAATAATCCATGGAGCCCCAAACTAGGTCATAGAGCTGCCCAAAAGGTCATGGAGCCCCAAGAGGTTCATGGAGGTCATGGAACCCAAAACGAGGGTGACGGTGATGAGACTAGAACGAAGGATGCGACACTGCAGAGGACATGCCCACCAACTAGACAGAGGGGCGTATTGCCGAGAAGACACCCAAACCACAGACACCTAAGGATTCTTTCATCAGTATGAAAGGTCCAACAAGACTGTCTATTCTCCTTTTACCATATTCTCCATCCAATCAAAGAAGCCCTAACTTGACATCAGTTGGCAAGCTGAGTGCCTAATTATGCCTATAAGAACCACGGAAAGAAAGAAACCTGGCAGAGAGAAGGTGAGGCTAGCAGAGGTTCTGGTCCCTTCCTTCCAAAGCAGTGGGCACTGGTCTAAGCCTCTGAGCACCTCTTTCCTTGGAAAGGCAGCGAAGATGACTGAAAACTAAGAAGCCTGGGTTCTGATCTCTGTTCGGCCACTTACTGGTGCCTCCATTAATCACTTATTTTTTCTTTCTCATGTTGGACCCGAGCATTTCGGATACCTCCTGCAGAGCTCGAACTCCAGGACTACAGTATCCTTCCTTCTTTCCGTGTGCTGCTTTGAATATCATTTTATTCAATTAAAAATATTTCCTCTCTCGTTTTCTAATCTCATTCTTTATAAAGCACAGCACCCATACCGGGAAGGAGTGAAGGCCTCGGTATCTGGGTCTGGGCTTGGACATCAAGACAAAGCCCACTCGCCTCCCCCCTGAGCATCTCTCCTCTGCCCGCAGCCATCGCCGCGCTGCCTTCCCGACTGCGTCCGGCCTCGTTCCCACGGCAACCGGCGGGCGCCCACGTCCGGACTCGGTACCGCCCGGGCCGCAGCCCCGCCCCGCCCCCACGCCCCGCGCCAGGAGGGAGGAGCCCTGTTGCCAAGGAAACGAGAGGACGCCCGGCAGGCGCCCCCACCGCCTCCGCCCCTAGAAAGGCCGGCCGTCGCCGCGGAAAGCTGCTTGCGGGGAGGAGGAGGAAAAGGGGCCGGTAGCGGGAGGGAAGAAGTGCGAGGAGGAGGAAGAGGAGTTCAGGGACGGCCCCCGTGCGCTTGATGGGCGGCTCCTCCGCCCTGGACCGGCCCGCCCGCCCCGTCCCTCGGCCCCTTTAGCCCCTGGCAGGGGAGGAAAGACAGACCCGCCAGGTAACCGGCAGCCTCGCCTGGGCCTCGGCCCGGGTCCTCCGAGGGGGTGGGGGGAGGGGTACACGCTTTCCCTCCGACTTGGAAGATTCTGGAGGGAAAAGGGCGTGAAGCCTAGTGGTCTGGCCGCTTTCTCCCTCCGGCTGACCCCAGTCCCAGTTTTTTTTCTGCCTCAAAGGGACAGGTTTGGGAGACGGTGGTCACTTGCACACGGGCACCCGCCCTGCTCCTAACTTCCCTGAAGACTTCACTGGTCTGTAAGTCCAGGAAAGGTGAACCCAGACCATGGCCCCTTGGGCTTCTGAGTGCGAAATTGTTGATACTGTTATTAACGATAGCACCGAATTGCTTCTCACACCTGTGACGTTTCATCTCCAGAGTTTCCCAGTTATACATGGAGTCTCTCTCTCCTCTCTTCTGAGCTTGATGGTCAACGTGTGGCCGCTCATCTCTCTTAATTTCACAATCAAATGAAGAGTTGCCGCCAAAATCAAGCCCATTCCCCACCGCCTTCTGCCTCCATTTCCTAAGCCAATTTTGCTGGAAGAGTTGAAAGATCGCCCCACCTGCCCTAACCAATTCCCCCTCTTTCTCTGCAGTCACAGTATTCAGAGAGTGTTAGGAAAAACGGCTCCAAATCATTTGTTGCTTACACTTAAAGACATTTTTATAAGCTAAGATTTTAAAACTCTGAGATTTTTTTTAAAGCCAAGATTTAAACAAATCCTTTAATCTTCGTCATTGCAAATTAATTAATTGAGGAAAAGGGTTGAATAAGGTCTCCCAAAATCCTTCCAAGCACCCAATTGTGGAAAAGGGGGCTTTGTAAACCTGACTGTCAGGTATTAACATAGCCATTTAGACTTCATGTCAAAGGAATCCTCAGCCTAAAGAAAGGGTTAAATTTACATTTTCCTTTATTGTTGAACCAATAAAACATTCACTTTCATGACGTATTTCTAATATAAGAGCATAGTAAGAAAACAGTAAAATGGCTTGTTATTAAAAAGAGCTCCCTTCAGATCAGTTCTTTTGACGAGGGTGGCTACAGAACAAAAGGGCAGCATATATATGTATACAATACATATAGTTTTTAGAAACTGAAAAACATATTCTGCTGTCAGATGCTAGTCCCCTTAGTCAAGAATTGTTGGTTTGAAGTCATTGGAAATTGACACTAGAGAGATGTGTGTTTGTCACAAAGTTCTTAGAATATTCCTCATTGAAATTTCACAGATATGTAGAATTTTGAGGCCCAGAAGAATTGTTTGCTCTTGCCTTCAGCAAAGCAGGACTCCGTTCTTTCTTCCCCCCATGGCTTCTACTCCCTTCTCCTTCCCCCTCCCTACTTGATGTGGCTTCTTATGTTGATTTCTAAGGCACAAATTTGGCCCGATACCTTATCGCCAGAGACTTAGAACAGACGTGTGCATGACTCTGAGTGGATTTTTAAATTGAGAAGCAGTTCAAAGGTGAGCAGTAGAATACGGAGTGCTATTTTAGAAACATGCGCCTTGCCCGCATTTTATTATCACTGCCCCCCCTACCCCACCTGTCTGTATTTACTGAGGAAAAGTTCTTGGCTTCAAATAGCATCTGGTTGAGTAGGCCCACAAAGCCAAGATCCATGAATTAAGCATTGTCTCATGTGGATTTATTTCCATACGGTTATTTCTGTTTCTTGTTTATCCTGGTCAGTTTTTCAAACTTGCAGTGCAGTATGAAGTTCAAGTGAACACAGAGAATGTCTGCCTAAACTGAGATAACTTGCCACCTTCTTGGTCTATCTCTAATACCCTGTTTCCTTGGTGCCTATTGGATTTGTTTAATCTCACAAAGTATTGATGTATTTAAGTAAGACATTACATGTGGCACCCTGATGCTTCTAAATTTTGTAAAATACAATGTAACAAAGAGTTTATGGGAGGGAAAAGAGACTTTTGCAGGCACCTTTAAAGTCCTTTATTTGGTAGATGATTGTGAAGTCAGAGGTAACCTAGCAAGTAATTCAAATAGTGTTACTTCCTACCTATTTAGACAAAGTTATTTCATGCCTCTTGACTTAGAAGCCTCCTTAAAGTAACACTGCACTAAAGCCGTGATAGATTAGCTAGTTTTTCTATGTTAATTTTGCAACCCAAATGCATCATCCAAATGGACTCTGGGATGTGCCCCATTCGTGACCATTAACATATTTTCATTATAAATCCTTATGTTCTCTGCCTGATTAATATTCAGACAGGCTTCTCTTTCCAACAGTAGCAGCAGGGACTCATCTTACTGCCTGTTTTACCACCATTGTTTTCTGAAAAGGGGGAATGTAACTTTATTCTAGGCAGGTACAAATTCCTATGAAAAGCTAAAAGTGATCCTTTAAAATATAGTCCCAAAAATGACTACTAATATGCTCAGAGACAAAATTCAGGGCTTTTGCGTAGACTGTGGAACTACATATTGGGTCGTAGTTTCAGCTTCTGACTCTCAAAGACCAACTCTCTATACTTGAGAAAAAATAACCCTTGAGAGACTAACACAAGTTTTCCCAATGCTCAGGGCTACACGATAAACCTTGTGAGATTGCATAACTGCCAGACCAGACACTAGGTCACCATGAGTCAGGGACACCCTGACTCTGCCAATATCTACACAACTGAATAAACTGGAGGAGGGAGGGAAAGCCACAGAATGTGTACACCTGAGGATAGGGACATCACCTGTCCCAACCTGTTTCCCCAGAGCCTAGAGCAGCCTTTGTCACACACTAGTTATCAAAATATATGTGTAGAAGTAAATGAAAGAGCCTCACTAGGCAGTAAGCAGGAATCGCGTGGGGACTTTGATGGCCTTGCAGATGAGGCCTAGCCGTCAGTCTCATTATTAGCAGTGCCATTTTATAACTTTGTGAGCTTAAATATTTTGGTCATAAATTGAGGCCACAGCAGTTGGAGCCAAACTTCTTGAAAGCGTCGCCTCTAGTCCTTTGCCTCGCATTTACGCAACCTACTGCAATCCATCTGCAGCCCTGCCACCCTCCTGAATGCTCTCACCACGGTAGTTAATAACCTCCTCCTTGAAAGGCTCTCTTCTCGGCACCTCTGAAATGGCGCCCACCTGGCTTTCCTCCTGCCTCTCTGGCTTCTTTGCAGGGTTTCTCTTCAGTTACCTGTTCCTTAAATTTTAGTGTTCCTCGTGGTTTTGCCCTGTGTCCTCCTTCTCTTTTCAATACCCGTTCTTTCTTCAACCTCAGTTGTCCCCAGAATCCCACCAGTGCCCAAACTGTTACCTCTCTAATCCGCTCCAGAGCCCTGCGTCCGACTGCTTCCTTGACATCTCCATTTGCTGTACTCCGGGCACTGTAAACTCCGTGCTGTTTCCTCCTGTGTCTTCTGAAGGGAATGTTGGCACCAACCAGCTAGTTGTTCAAGCCAGAAACCCGGGCAACTTCCTCCAGACTTCCTCTCTCGCCCCATCTGGGTGATCACCACGTCCTGATGGTTTTCCCCCTTGAATCCGTCATGGTTAAGAGTGTAGGCACCAGCGTGAGACCCTCTGGGTTCAAATCCCAACTCTTCCACTCACTTGCTCTGTAACTTTAGACAAGTTACTTAATACCCTTGTGCCTCAGTTTCCTCACCTGCAAAATAGAGATCTAGTGCCTGCCTCATAGCATTGTCATGAAGATTGAATGAGTTAAGATGTGTAAATGCTTAGAACAGTGCCTAGCACTTCCAGAGGCCCAGTGAACAGTAGTTATGATCCCCTCTCCCTCCCGGATCCCCTCCTCCCTCTCCTCTGCCTCCTTCTCTTTCCTTCCGCTCTTGCTACCCAAGTCTGGTCACCATCTCCATCGCATCCGGATGGCTATAATGTATTCCCAATGGAATATATTTATAATTAGGGTTCCTCTGTCCCATGCCAGTCTTCCACTCTAGACTGCAAGAAACATGAGGGAGGGCAGGAGCCATGTCTGCCTTGCTGGTTGCTGTAATATATCCCAGTGCCTAGCACAGTGCCCAGGTTGGAATAAAGGTGCAATTGTTGCATAAATGAATTTAAGCAACCAGGGGCTTATGACTTTGGTCATTGCTAATTTAGCTGGGTTCTCAGGTTTTCCTTGTTGTCATGTTATAGAACTGCTTCTGAATCGGGTGTCTGTCTATCTAGCTCCCTGTGAATAGCCAGACCAGTATCACTGGAGCCCCAGTGAAGGTGGCTGCATTATTTATGCCTGGAACAGGAGGACTATAAGGGTATTGACACCAACACAAGAAGTCTCTGCCATCTGAAAGGCGCATCTGTGCCTTTCAGACAACGGAGGTTAGATTAATAAGGGAATAAAAGCAATTATATTAAAATAAATCCAAATATGGCAGGCCAACAAAGGAGTCTATCATAGCACATTTATTTATCTTTTCTATGCAGGTCGGGGATTAAGAATCATGTTGCATGAAGCAAGGATCAGGCAGAAGTTCGTCAGTGATGTTCAATACCTGCGAGACATACAGCATAAGGTGGACTCTGAATATCAGGTAACTGCAGAAAGCAAGAATAACCTTCCGCCTTCTCTTACAGTATTTAGAGAGAATTCAAAATGCAGTGTCAGTAGATGATAAGCATAATAGTTTTCTCAGATCCCAAACTTACCACTTACTGGCTGTGTGACTATCCAGAGCCACTTCACCTCTCTGAGTCTCAGTTTCCTTATCTGTAAAATGGGTATAACAACAGTACACATTTCATAATATTGTCATGAAAATGAAATGAGTGAAACATTCTTAAGGTATTGAACACAGAGTTTGGCACATAGCGTTTGTCAACAAGTGGCAGTAGGGCTTACATTTGACAAACTGAGAAGAAAAAGGCATTAAGGAGTTAACTGGGTCGCCCTACCGTTTGTACAATAACATGCCCTTCTGTTGTCATTCCCACCAGAAGAAAGGTGGTTAGCGTGTTCTACAGTAGGTTAACTATTCGTCATCCTGGTTACAGTGTTTACAGGCACAAACAAAACAGACGGGGAGCCCGAGGAGTTGTGATGCAATTACTGGGCGCTGGCATAGGACGAAGAACTTGTCAGACTGGGTTGTGGGACTCTGGGAGCAGTTAGAAAGTGTCACTCATCCCACCAGCTAAAGCTCAGCCTGGCCAGTCTCGGAGGCATGTTCTCAGCCTCAGTTGAGATTGAAAAGCGCTCCTTCCCCAAGGAAAACACAGAACTGCTGTTATCAGGTTTTTCTCCTTCTTAGCAATTTCAAATATAACCGAACCTCCCGGGTCACCAAGGAAACCAGGCCTATCTCAGTAACCTGATTTCACCTGCATAATACGGCTTAGCTTTGGGGCTAGAAATGGCGTCAGCAATTTCTTCCCACAATTTGCCAAGCCACATAGAAAAAGACTATAAAATCGAGGAAATTTCTGTAAAATAAATACAGAACTTAAACATCTGAACTGGTCACCCTGGGAGTCTATGTACTTTTCACAAAGATGCCTCTGCCACCTGGCTCATGCTTGGAAATACTCGTTTGAAATCGTCTCCAGAACAGACACACAGGAAAAATCAATCTTATTATTTTATGGTCCTCAGTGGAGAAAAATCACACAACTGTGTGGCTTTGAGCCATCGCAGTTTTATTTTCTAATCTCAGTTGGGCTTTCAATACTGCCTTTTCATTCATTCATTCAACTGATACCTATTAAGTGCCTACTATGTGCTGAACAAGATCCTTGCTCTCCCAGAGTTGTTCTAGGATTGAGAAAAAGCAATACACACAAGTAAATAAATGTATAAAATAGTTCCAGTTACGGATAAATAGACTAGGGAAAATAAAAACAGGCAATAAGGGTGGTGGTGATCCGCCTTTAGACAAGCAAGGAAGGCCTCTTAGAGGAAGTGACGTTTAGCTGTGAAGGTGAGTTTTGGGAAAGAGCCCACCAGAGCATCACAAGCAGAAGGAAAGCAAGTGCAAAGGCCCTGAGGCAGGAGCTAGCCTGGAGCACTGGAGGAAACAAAGGGCAGCCGGAGTGGCTGAAACGCATTAACCCAAGGAACACCACAGACAAGGCGGAAGGAGTCAATAGGGCCTGGCTGGGGCCAGATCATGTTGGGTCTCACAGGACAAAGCTTGTCATTTAGATTTTATTCTCATCACAATGAGAATTACGGGATGATTTAAGCTGGGGGGTGGTGTGATATGATTTATATTTTATGAAGGATCATTCTGGCTGCAGTCTGGAGAAAGGACTGCAAAGGACGAGAGGAAGCAGGAAAACTCATTCAGAAGCTATGATAGGATTTTAGGAGAGAGATGACGGTGCCTTGGCCCAGGGTGTTAGGAACAGAGGTGGCGAGAAGCAGCCGGGCCCAGGAAATAGCAGCAGAACAGACCCCTTGCTGATGGATGGCGAGGCGGGGTGGGAAAGGGAAGAATGAAGGATGACTCACGTCAACACACTTGTCCGTCAGCTCCCTCTGTTATCAGCACTATTTTAAGCCTTTCCACTCTCTTCAAAGCTCCAACCCCCATGCTTTCAACAAAGAACTCCCCTCCCTGTTTCACTCACGCGCGTACACACACGCATACACACGCACACACATGTACACCACCTACCCTCCAAGCCTCAGAGGGTGGAGTGACCCTCTTCCCGCGGGTGCCCAGCCTGAGGTCTTGGCCTGTGCCCCTCTGGCCTCCTGCCCCTCCCATCCACGGGCTTCTCGTCTATAGCTTTGACCTTTCCCTTCTTCTTATTAGCTCTGTCCACAAACACACTTAAGTCTCCCAGGCCGCGGCAGCCGGGCTGTCACCTCCCCTTCCCTCCCCTGAAGATGTTCTCGCTGAGGTCAGTAGCCACATTCGATGGGCACCTGTTCAGGCCTTGTCTTCTGAAGCTTCATCTACCTTTGATATTATTGTTCCTTTCTTCTTGAAACATTACTCCCTTGGCTGACATCACACTCTCCTGATCTTCCTCCTATTCCTCTCACATTCTTCTCCATTTTTTTTTCCATGTCCTCTTCTTCTCTCTGCCCCTCAAATGTTAATTTCCCCAGGGTTCCATCCTTGGCACAATTTTCTTCTAATTCACGAGGTTGCTGTGACTCAGCACGTCCCCTGCCATGGTTTTAACCACCCCTCTATGCTAATGATCCTTGGTCTCCGCAAAGTGTCAGAATCACGTGTGCACCTGCAGGTTGGATATTTCCACCTGGATGTCCTACAGGCATCTCAAGTCCGACACTCTGCATGTCCACCCCCTGCCACCGCTTGGATGATCTAAACCTCCCGGACCCCTTCTCCTTCCTCCTCATCCACATCCCACCAGTTCCCAAGTCCTGCCAAGTTTACCTAAGAGCTCAGGAACTCGCGCCTTCCTTTGTGTCCTGCTGTCACCACCTTCCTAATTGCTTTCTGAGACTATTACGGTATCCTGGTCTCCTTGCCTCTAGTCATCTTGCAGATTGTTGTCTTGGAATCTGTCTGAAATGTAAATTGGACAATGCCATTGGAATACATGACACCCTGCAGTTGTCTCCCCTCACTTAAAGGCAGACCCAAGACCCAGAACCTCAGCAAGACTAACCTACACCTTCACCCCTTCTCTAACTTCTTTCCCTTTCTTGACCTTTCTCTCTTGACAAGGATGGTGAGGATCATAGTTTTAATTTAGAGCTAAAGGAAATTTCTGTGCTCACATAGTAGTACACATAATGGTCTTTTTAAAAAAAACTCCTTTACTGAGTTATAATTTACATATCATAAAATTCAACCTGTACAATTTAGTGGCTTTTGGTAAACTTACCAAGTTCACAGCCGTAACCATTACCCAGTTTTAGAACATTTCCATCACCCCAATACCGTAGCACCCTTTTTATGCCTCTTGTACAGAGCTCATGAAGCTGCATTGCAGTTGTCTTTTGTGTGACTTCCTCTCAAACTGGACCACAGCTGCTTGAGAGCGGCGGCTGAGTCTCTTCTGTGTTGAACCAAATGTCTTGTCATTCATGAAAGCGGGCGTTACCTAACGGGACCACCAACTCTGTCAGACTTAGATCCAGCTGCCTTGTGACTATTCCTAAAAGTCAAACCCACCCTCATGGAGCATTTTCAAAACCATTCACCACAAGGTCTGCAAAAACTAAATATGGTTGTCTTTAAGATGTTCGAAGTATTGTTGAAATAAGTGCATAGCAACCCACCATGACTACTTTAAAGAGAACAGCAAAGAATTTTAGTTATATTATTTAATCTGTTGCTTACCTTGTTCCAGAAAGGGTTTAAAGTAATGGCTTAAGAATCAATGGTGTGACTTTTGTGACCCCCTCAATAAAGTCCAAATATGGCCCAGGTAGATTTAGATAATTTACTAAGGTCGGCTTTGTGCTGGGTGGATATTGGTACCCTGGATCATTGGTGAGCTTAGCCAGTTACTTCTTGTGGAAATCCCAGCTTTCACTCAAGGTACAATGACCCACTTTGCACACCAGGGGTTCCCTATTTCAGGGTGTACAAATGGTGTAAGACCTAATAACTAGATAGGACTCCCAAATCATATGTGTTTGCCACATATTCCTTCCTGTGCTTGACTCACCTTTAATGAACTGGCTCAAATTGAAGCCCTTAGAAACCTCCTGTGTAAACCATTGCTGCTACGGCCTAAAATACGCCAAGGGTTGGTAGGCACCAAATTAGCAGTGCCTTTGCAGGTCTGTGTGCCAGCAGCGAGCAAGGAGGGATAAACCCACCCTGAGTTATTTTGATACTACTCCTTTCAGTGGTTGGGTGGGACCCTTTTGAGAAAACAAGAGGAAATAAACATCTATTTGGCATATTACATGCTATTTCAGAATCTGGTAACTGGTATATAATTACATGCCGTCTCAGAATTTGGCTGTATTTCTTCAACAGTGTTCATGCTGCATAGCTTTTTTGGGGGTGGGGGGGGTGGGGAGGGTCAAATGTGTTTATGTAACTGGAGGCAGAATTTAGCCATTAAATTTCCACTAGAAAGCTGGAGGGGAAGATTACAGTTGGCATTTCAGAATGATTTTCTGTAATCTATTAAATGTGTTCAAATTGGTTTCATTTCATGTCACTTACTCATCTTGATTCTTTCAAGTGCAGATCAAACAACTAAACATGATGATATAAATTTGCTCAAGGACATGATAGGTGACTTTACGCCAGGTGGAAAGGGTGTGGGTCTCACTCAGGAAGGTGGAGTGGAGATAATAATAATTCAACCCCCCTCCCCATAGGAATCCGGGAGCGGATCCTCTTCCTGGCCCACCCTTGAGGTGGGTGCTGCCCTACTCTTCACAGCCAGAACAGAAAAATAAACTAGCTTGAGGGAAATATAATGTCATGTCAAACTGTTTTTATACTTTTGATTTCTTAACCTCTTAACATTAATGAACTTTAATAATGTCACCAGTGACAGTTAAAACTCCAAACTCTGCATAATGCATATTAGATTTAAAAAAAAATAAATAACAAAAAAGAACCAACTGAAGGCAGTGGCAACTCTCACTTCTCAAAATGCTTCCAGATTTAGAGGAACAGATGCGTTATGGATTGAGACATAAAGTTGAGTCGTGGTTATGATGGTTTTTATACCAGAGCTATAAGGCTGGGAAGTGCTCTTGTGACACATGGCTTCTGAAGTCACATAATGACTAGAGGGATCAGACAAAAGGGCCGGGTGCGGTGGCTCACACTGTAATCCAGCACTTCGGTTGGCCAAGGTGGGAGGATCGCTTGAGGCCAGGAGCTTGAGACCAGGCTGGGAAATATAGCGAGATCCCGTCTCTACAAAAATAAAAATTAAAAAAAAATTAGCTGGGGTTGGTGGAGCACCTGTAGTCCCAGCTACTTGGGAGGCTGAGGCAGAAGGATCGATTAAGCCCAGGAGTTCAAGGCTGCAGTGAGCTGTGATCATCCCATTGTACTTCAGCCTGGGAGACAGACTGTCTCTAAAAAACAGAAAAGAAAGAAACAAAGAAACTCTGAGCACAACTGGGGATTCAGAGAGCTGTAATGCCGAAGAAAAAATGGCTTACAATGTGACCCTGAATGACCAAGAGCAGGAGCTCCTCCGTTGGCTGGCTGGGGAGCTGACCGGCTTGGGAAACAGCTCTACTTACAGGGCAGAAAAACAAGGGTGAACCTCAGGACTAAACAGAAAGATTCTCTCTTCTTCTGCCACCAAGATCAGAGTCATATGCTTTGGCAAAGGCTGACTTTAGAAATAGAAGTAAACCAGAAAATGGGATTGAAAACAGCAATTAAAAGGCTGCCACTGGTGCTGGTGGTGGCGGCGATGGGCACCTTTTATTGAGCACTTGCCTTGGGCCATTCACTCTGTTGTCATATCACCGACAGTGCCTTGTGCCCTGCCCCTAGCGATCTTGCAGGATGGGGACATCTCGCTCCTAAAGACAAGGAAAGTGCGAATCAATGGAGTTAGTCAGCTTGCCCAAGGTCACGATGCTAGAAAGTGGCAGAGCTAGGGTTTGTCGTGTTTACCAGGATTGAGTTACAGTGACTCACGAAACCCATGTCATCCCCCACAGGCATTTGTGCACATTCTGCGTTTTGCCCCCACAGTGGTGGCTTCTGCACATTAGGCAGGCTGACTGTGTGTGCCGTGGTCAGAGGGACGTGCCGGCGGGGGCAGCGGCCGTGCCAAAGGGGAGGGGAAGTAGGAAACCCTGATTCTCCACAGAAGGAAGACAGGGGAAGTTACCTAAAGCCTTCAATTTCAAGACTGCCCTCAGCCAGTTTGGCCACGTGATCAGAAACTTATTTATAGCCTTCTAAATCCTGACACTTGCAATTGAAAGAGGAATGTTTTTAAAGTCCAGAGGAAGGGTGGCCACTGGTGGTTATGAATTAAAAATCCGTTCCCTCTCCCAGACCCCTGGATTTCATCCTGCCCAGCCCGGTCTCACCTCAGGGCCCCCAGTGTAGAAACAGCATCATCAACAAAGACAAAAATCATTCCAATTTACAAATACAAAGAAAACTAGCCCCTGGGGGGAGCATGGCCAGGTTTTTGCTGCTTCTAGGACTGGAAGTCTGGATTTGGCTCTGTTCCCATGCTCCTTCTCAGCAAAGCTATAACTGAGAGGATTAATGTTTGATTTACACAGAAAGATTGCTCAGCTGTATCAAAATAAAAATTAGGAAGTACCTACCTTGCCACTGATTTGTCATCCTGCTCCTCTGTGAGAGGAGGAACAAGGAACTAGAGGGGGAAAAATTTTTTTTCAACGTTGCAAACCAATCTATTCCTCCCCTTTGGTAAAGAAATATTTAAGTCGAATGCATTCTTGGAGAGAATTTTCAAGAAACACTCAGCCCACAAGAATTCTGTTCATCCCACAAAATCTGCCTTGGTCCTGCGTACATTTGCTAACACTGCCTCCTGCACTTTCAGCCCGTGGGCATGTTCCTTCGCCTTTAATACCAGTCGGGTAGGGCGACACCGACGTCTGCACCTTTCGGAAACAGCACTCCAGCCAGGGCTCCTCCCAAGCAGAAGTTCCAGTTTGAAGTCATCATAAAAGGAACAGAAAAAGAAAGGCACATGCTTAGTTTAACTTCATTAAGTTCTCCAGCTGACTCCCTTTGGGCTACCTCGGTTTATTTATTATTTGGTGTGTGTTTGTTTATTTATTATAGCTACTGTCTAGTATTCTTTTGGTTTTCTTATTTAAATTATTGAGACAAACACTTCCCAGTATCTATTACAATGACTTATATCTGTGTGGCATCGTTTTTGAAAATGAGATGAACTATGGGAGAGGGGAAAAAACAAAATCATCTTGGAATATTCTCCCTTCCCAAGCAAGGCAGAGTGAAACTGCATCTTTCTCCTGGATCCGGGATTCCACTTGCTGCAGGTGACCATCTGGCTAACCGGGAGTAGCCTGGAGGCTGCAAATCAGTTGCGAAGCACAGTGTGACTAACTGTTCCAATTCCAAGTAGTAAATGTGTTGTCGGTGTCGGGTCATTTCTATTCATAACCTTGCAGCATAATGTTAGGCTTGCCCCATGGCCTGAAATTCTGGTAAGTGCTACCACATCTCGGAAGGAGATGCTTTTCTAACAGAGGGGGAAGAATGCCAAAGGAATCTCAGGGGCAGATGTCAGGCCTAGTTTAGAAACAATATTCTTGGTCTTTACACTGGATTCCTTTTCTGTGACGGTGGATAATTTGGCCCTGGCAGGGTAAAGGTGAACTGGGTTACTGGATCTACGAGTATAAAGAAGCTCCTAGAAGCTTCACTGCTTGGAGTTTTTTAAAATATCAGTTGAAATCCCCATAGTACATGATATCCTTGGGTTTGTTCAGTCCTAGTACTGGAGGAGAAATATTTTGGTACCAGATTTGAATTTTGTTCAGAAAAAGAGGGAAGTTGTTTTTGTCGGTTATTTTATTTCTATTATTTTGCATTCAGGGATTGGTATCTTCCTCCAAAGCAAAAATGCAATTCAACTAAAATTAAATGCTAGATGCTAGGGGATTCAAAAGATAAGAGGAAGTCCTTACTCTCAGAGTTCTCACTGATTGGCCGGAGAAACAGGCTCAGAAACAGAAACAGCTAACTACAACAGGAAAAAATACGTACAATTCAAGCGTTGTATTAATATGTTAGTTTGAATTAATATACATTGCATCTCCAGTGATTAAGTCAGCCTGGAGAAGAGTAGTAAGTCAGGAAAAACGAAGGAGAAGAAGGCCACATGAGCTGGATCTTAGATCGTCAGGATTTGCCACGAGATCATCTAACGGCAGGGCTTCCGGGTGGAGGGAACAGCATGTGCTAAAGCTCTGACATGTGAGCATTTTTAACCAGTAACTCGGGGGTGGGAAGAGGGAGGAGCTGGGAAGAGAATGAGACCAGAAAGAGAGTTAACCAGGTGTAGTAGGTATGACCGTCCCTGAGAAGGCAACTGTTGGGTAAATTCTTGACAAAATGTCTCTTGGTGTGTTTATTGCTTGAATTGGTTAAAGCAATGACTAATATTTCTGACCTGGCATTTTGGGCAAAGGGAAGAGAGAGTGATTCCTGGTCCTTGTACTTGGTAACAGGTATTTGATGAATACCTGGGGATGTATGTTATTTATTTCATGCTCCTCACAATTGGAATTAAGCATGAAGTTCCCAAAGCTAGTCATAGACACAAGACAAAGAAACACTTCTTTGTTGTTGTTCTCTCCAGGCTTGTTTGAGACAACAGGAAAGCAGAAAAGACCCAAATGAGAAGAAACGTGATCAGTTTTTGGGGCCAGAGACAAGTTTTGAGAGATCCCGGTTTTCGAGTGGGTCGTCTTCCAAACAGGTAAGGAGAATTCTGGGAGACGTTCTCCTGCTCTCTGTGTGTGTGTGTGTGTGTGTTACTTAGGATAAAGCCAACTGAAAAAGGAGACGTTGCAGAATCCTAAAGGCCAGAGCAGGAAGGGGCTGGCCCGGGAGCTCCCATCTTGGACACGCTCCCGCTGCTCCCTGCTGGGTGCCCTTCCCCCTTGACCCTGGCGAGGCCTCGCTCTTCTTTCCTGTAGATGAAGGGCCTGATGTAGATGGTCTACAAGACACCATCCAGATCAGAAATGCCTCAGAGTTGACAGGCGCTGAGCCTTCTCAAGCACAGCGTCATAGTTGTGGCTTGTGGTCTAACCTATTGCATTGGTGGGTCTAGTTTTTATTTGAAATGAAGGAAGAGAGTAAAATGCAGTAATAACTGCATCATTTAATAACTGGCAGCTGTTTAAATGTTTTTGTCTAGAATGATAACAACAAATAATAAGAGAAATATAATATTATAGCACTATGATAATAATGATAGCTGTAGTCATGGTCACCATTGTTTGAGTGCTTACAACATTCCAGGCACTATACTAAGCACTTAATACATTTTAGCTTATTTAATTCTTATAAATGTATATATCTATCTGTTCTTTCTCTCTTTGCCTCATTCTACAGATGAGAAAACTAGGCCTTATAGAAGTTAAGAAACTTTACCTAAGATTTCATAGCCAGTGCATGGTAGCGTGGAGATTCCATTCCAACCAGTCTGACCCCAGAGAAGGTGCTCTGAACTGCTGAGCTATATGATCATATTTCGTGTTTAAGATCTTATCTGTGTAAGAATTTTACTTATCCAATGTAAGAGCTAAATACCACAAAGCTATATTCGATACTGGTTGTTAGCATGGTGAATTGATTTAAGATGAGTAATGTGCCTTTTATGAATTATTATTTAATATTTTATGCCTGACATATACTCTAGAGGAGGGACTCTCTGTTTCCTATCAGTGGTGTGGATCCCTAAGATAGATCCTGGATACCTGACATCAATCAAGTTCTTGTTCAGATTTCTTTTTTAATCTAGGCTGTTCGTACTGCAGTTATTTAATGTTCAAAGGACACCTTAAAAACATTGATGATTGATTTTTATAGATGTAGATGTATCCCTGGGAGAGATATATACTCCCTATTAAGGAATGTAAAATCACACGACAAAATATTTCACCTAGAGTCTGAAGGTGAAAGAGAATATCTTACAATACTGGCAGGGCTAAGAACACGTTGCCTGGATCTTTTCCTGTTAGTCAAGGACTAAATATAATGCCTGCTACTGATTAAACTTAGAGAGTGAGATTAATCCAAAAATTCAATCTAGTTTGGCTTGAACAGCACGTTTTTAGCATTAAGATAAATTCTCACATTTTTACACTTAGAAACAAAATCAAGGACAGATTAAAAAATGTAATTTAAGTCAAACAGTAGCATGGAGCAACCTTCCTAGATTGGAATTACTAAACAAACGGGCAGCGGGGTCTTCTGTTTCCACACAGACTAACGTGCATAGTTGTGTCCGTTTGGTGTGGCCATCCTTGCGCATTTGGTGCATTCAGGTCTTGATGTTTTATGATCCTCTTCACAGCTTTGGGGGACAGGCTGGTATCCGATTCCCATAGTTTTATTCTTCCTTCTATAAAAATTATGCATTCTTGAAATCATCTTTACAAAACAAGCTTCTTCT
Source organism: Lepilemur ruficaudatus (assembly GCA_963574885.1). Lineage (NCBI taxonomy): Eukaryota > Metazoa > Chordata > Mammalia > Primates > Lepilemuridae > Lepilemur > Lepilemur ruficaudatus. The sequence continues at coordinate 22,565 of CAUYRT010020483.1, forward strand.
AAAAAAGGCCATAGTTGTACATATAAATGTAATTATGTCAAATCGCCTCTGTAATCACAGATGACATGGATCTCATTTTCCAACTCTTAATTTTATTATTCACTTATATGCAACACATAAAAAAAGACAAAAACGTGGTAAAATGCATAAAACTGGCAATTTCTCTAAAGTAAAGTATAAGGACAGGATTTTTCATGTTTGCACTATGTCGCTGTACCTCTGTGTGTCAGAGGACATGAAACGTTGCTTATATAAAGTCAGTTTTTTCCGGATAATAATATCCCAAGGGTTTGAGTCTTGATTGTAAAGTACCTTCAAGGCCCTGTCTTCTCTATCAGGAAGAGTGGCAAAATCTGACTTTTTCACAGTGAAATTTGCCTCTGCTTTGCTCTCTGCCTTGCAGATATTCTTTGGGGGACACTGGAGGTTTTGCCTCTGGACACAAAAGCAGAGGAGGGCAGGGCGAGAGGAAATGTCACTGAATGCTTCATTCTCAACAGCCATCCACTTGCGTGTTCATAATGCCATCCCTCCTGGCTCACGGCTTCAACTTTTGCGTGGTGCAAATGAAGCCAGAGGGTCCCTTATTAGACTCAAGCCAGATCTAGGAAACCTTCAACTCCAGGATCACGGGTTGGATTGGAGATTCCCCTCCCAGGTTTGGACCTCTACCTCAATTTTTGTCCAAACCTGGTTGTTCTTAAACCTTCAGAGTCTGGGCCTGCCCTGCTTTCTCTCAAAGCCTGAGGGAATGCAGAACTTATTCAACCTCTTTCCACGGGTGTCCACAATGCCAGGGAGGTCCTGGAGCCTGTCTCCCAGAAGAGGCTGTGAATAAGAACGCAGGTACCTCCCAAGGACAGCCTAGGCCAGGCAGATCTAATGTCCAGAGATCAGTGTATTGAATGTCACATCAGGCACCAGAGTTGCAAAAGATCCTCAGTCACTCAGAAGGGGGCAAGAGGAAGATAGAGCTCAGCGAGACAGTGTAAACCCAGCCAAAGCCCTCCTCCCTATGTGGAAATTCCCCAAGTCATTTCCTTCTAGAGATTGCTGTGGCTGAAAACTCTAAGTAATGCTGCACCTCAGATTTGTGAGGGCAGGTTCATGCTCTGATTGCATGACTAGTATGAAAGGGAAGTGCTTAATCCGTGGAAATTTTTCCACTGTTCGGTCACTATGTAAAGCATGCCACTACCAAACTTGGACACTTGTATTGCAGCTTTCATCACTTGTTCGTTCCTTAACCTGGACTCAAATTGTCACAGTGCTGATGAGCCTGGAACACACCAGGCAGCTGCCATCAAGTAATGGCTCCAGCACGCAGCTATCATTTCCAGACACCTGCCTAGAGGTGGGCAGGTCCCCAAACATGTAGTTTACCTGGTGGCTGCTCCATCATGGCCCAACCTCCTTGCTACAAGCAGTGGCAGAGGTTGTGTCTAATCTCAGTCTAAGATAAAGCAACACCTGTCAAGGCTGTGCTAAGATGCTCTTTAAAGACGTATGCCTCCCACATACGTCTAAGTTGGTGGCTTGGCATAGGAGAAAGCGTTTATCGAGGCCCCGCTCTGACCCGCATTTCGGTGTGAATTCGGGCAGCCCACTTTACCTCTAAGCGCTTCAGTTTCCCATCAAGAATATACGTATTATTCTGCGTTGTGAGAAGGAAGGAGCCGCTTAAGCGGCATACTAACATTAGATTACATCATAAACTGCCTTGCTGTCCAGCTGTACTTGTAAATGATGCTCCACCAGGTATCAGTGGAGGGGCATGTTCTGAGGCTTCTAGAATACCTCAGCACAGTCCCAGGCCACATTTCTAAAAACCAACCTAACATAGCAATGAAACTTGAGGCCCTTTTCAGAGTTACATACAACCCTATAAACTGTTTCATCAGATTAGAATTTAACAGGGAAATAAACAGTAGCTCCACATAACCAACTAGAAATTGAATAGTGCTTAAGTAGACTAAAAAGCAAAACAGGCTCTGGATGTAGGGAGAAAGCAGTGCCCTTCCTCCCTGGGTACCTGCGGGACAGCTGCTGGCCCAGAGGAGGCTGCTGTGATTGACAGGGGCACAGAGAGTATTTTGAGCTCTCAGTCCTTCTCAGAGAAGCGACAGAAGCCCTGGTTTCCCCGTAAAAGATGATGAAAACGATTAATCAGCCCAGCACGTGGGGGTGGAGGGCACAGGCTTCTGTGAAGATTGTGGGCCCTTCTCATCTGTCCAAGGTCCTTACCTTTGCTGCAAGGGACACTGTTCCAGATGCACAAACCTCAAGGGCTGAGGACTCGTTGTCACGGCATTTACTTCACTGGGAAGGAAGGTGGGGACCCGCCCTCCGTTTTTTCAAGAGCACCATTTGCTCTGCTAACAGGAATAGGATTATTGTCCTTTCACCGCCAGCAACCAAGCAACTAAATATTTAGATTCCAGAGCCCAGGGCCCCAGTGTTACATCGGAAGGAGGCGTAGGCAGTTAGCCTGATACCAAGAAGCAGCTGGCAGTGCCGCAGGCCTGGCTCAGTGTGGTGTTTACATAAGTGAAGTCACCTGAATCTCCCAGCAAGCAAGGTGAGCTTCAGGAGGAAGGCCGCTCCCCAACACAAACACTTTAATTGTTTTGTCCATGAGAATCCACGCAGACTCTAGAGATTAAAATAAGAAGTAAAGCCTCTTCAAGTAATCTGCATTGGCTTAAAAAGTCAGAACGTCCATCCGTACAGGAGGGCAGGAAAGGTCTAGAACTCTGCTGTCCAATGCAGTGGCCACTAGCTGCATGTGACTATTTAACTTGACATTTAAATTAATTAAGGTTAAATTTAAAATTTAGGCCAGGCACGGTGGCTCACGCCTGTAATGCCAGCACTTTGGGAAACCGGGGTGGGAGGATCACTTGAGGCCAGGAGTTCAAGACCAGCCTGGGCAACATAGGGAGATCCGGTCTCTACAAAAAAAAATTTAGAAATTACCTAGGCATGGTTGCACACACCCGTAGTCCCCGCTACTCAGGAGACCGAGGCTGGAGGATCATTTGAGCCCAGGAGTTTGAGGTTGCTGTGAGCTATGATGACGCCACTGCACTCCAGCCTGGGTGACAAAGTGAGACCCTGTCTCAAAAAACTAACCAAATAAATAAATAAGTGTAAAATGTAGCTGTTTAGTGGCACTAGCCACAACTCACGTGCTCAGGAGCCACATGTGGTCAGTGGCTGCCAAACTGGACCACACGGATCTAGAACATTTCCATCATTGCAGAAAGTTCTATGGAACAGCATTGCTCCGGATTATGGTCAAGTCCCCAAAACAAAACAAGACCCCATGAGCCAGGAGGGGCTTTTGTTTCCCAGAAACTGGCCCTGCATAATCCGTAATACAATGCTCCGCATACCGCAGCTCCTAGCAAACAGCAGCTCCCTGATGACTCAGCTGTCCGTGAAGGCTGGCTCGGTTTGCATTCCGTGTTGTCCTCCGACCTGAGTATATTTGCATGGCTCCTTTCATTACCTGTTTATTCATGCCGTCCTGTCTGCGAAACTTGCAGCTTCTCCTCTTTCAAATGGCTCTTGGGGAGTTGCTCTCCCATTAATCTGTCAGTGTCAACCCACTGACACCCTTAACAGTGTCATGAAAGCAACCACGGCTTAGGACACAGCATACGTGTTCCGTGAGTCATACTTTTAATTTTTTCCCTAACTTCTGCCTGTCTGTTGCCGGATTCCTTGTGGGTCGGGCCCCTCTCTTCTCTCTGGCCCCAGGCCTGTGTGCTGATGAGGCGGGTCACACACGCACACACTGGTTCTAACTGACAGGGGCCCCACCCGGGGAGGCTGTGAGTCATCTTCAACACCTGGCGTGGTGTTCGTCACAGCCGCCCTCTTGACTCCAGCTCAGATTCTACGCCCTCGAGGTGCACCTGAGTAATCCCGCTGCTCTGCTCGCCGCCTGTCAGCCTCTCGAGCCCGAGCGCACGTCATGGAGAGGGAATGTGCAGCCCACGGTTTGACAAGTGCGGATCTGTGGGAATTTTCCTTTGAGTTTGTTTTCCATCTGAGCTGTTGCTCTGTTCACGGAGGCAGGTCCCACAAGCCCGTCAGACTCGAGACGCTGAATACATCAGCGCTGTTCCGCTTGTGTCCTCTTCCTGAATTCCTCATTCTGCCCAAGCCGGAATCCTGCGAATGGTCTTAGACTCCTCCTCCTCTTCTTTCTGCTCCTCCGCACACTTCACAGCAATCACGCTGAAGGCTGACGATCTTATCTGTTCTCTCTTGACTCTGTCCACTCTCACCTCCCTTTGTGGGGCCCTGTCTTCTTTTTTCTTTTTTGGTCTGGATTATTGCAGGAGTCATTTCCTTGACTGTTTTGTCTTTACCTCACCTGTTCCAGACAGTCTTCCAGGCTGCTGTAAGAGTGGTCCCTCTAGAAGCAAATTGGATCATGACACTCCTACTAAAAATTCTTCAGTGGTTGCCCATTGTCTTTGGGATCAAGGTCAAACACCCTCACAAGGTGCTCAGCCTTTGTTGGCCTGACCCCTGTCTCCCTCCCCAGTTCATCTGACCAACCTCCATGCATCCTCTACTCTGACCAAACTTCCTCTGGGAAGTTTCTGGAGCTTCTCCTGGGAGTCACGTGATTTTGCTCTTGTCCCTTCTTTGTGTTCTTAGAACACCCTCTGGGTTCAAATCGACCGTGGGGTACATCTTCCTGTCTGCCTCCTCTCTTAGACGGGGAGCCAGTCAAAAGCAGGCACTGTTTATGGTTATATTTCCAATGCTAGGCATGGTGTTCATCATAGAAGCGCATAATAGGAGCTCAGTGCATGTTTGGTGGCTAATAGTTGCAAGAATGTTTTAGGAATGTGCACATATTAAAAGTCATAACCATACAGCCATAACAGCCAGAAATAGGGATCCTCATGTCACTTGGAGTAGAAAATGCTCTATGACCTGGCTTGAAATGATTGAGAGGACAGAGGTTTAGTAAGACTACACATCTGCTGTGGCCAGTCAGGCTCGAAGATTAGTCGATTACGATCAACCTTGAAACCCCTGAACTGGTGGTGACCAGAGTAACCGGCTACAGAGAGCATTCTTTTCCTGGCATACCACTCTGCAAAGGGACAGATGGCTTCCTTAGAGCACTGAGCAAGCTCCTTTTGTCACAGGTAGTCAAGAGCACAAAGACATAAGAACTGCTGGGTCATAGCTCTCCATAGACAGAGGAAACTCAGAACAGTCCACAGCTGGCCCAGGACTCGCTTGTCCTTTGTAACAGTGGTCACCTCGTTGTGGCTGGATGTTCTGCCAGAGAACTCACCAGACCGAACTGGACATTTCTTTTATGACTACATTACAGATTAGTTGGAACACTGGTATTTAGGCCCCTGTGCAGGCAAACCAGGGTGCTAGAGGTCTTCAATGGCATTAGTGGAGCAAAGAAATACTGTGTCTTGGGCAAAGCCAGCAGCACTTCATTTCTCCTCCTTTTCTGGGCTTCGTCTGAGTGCCACTTGGTCATTCCAGAATAGGACAGGCATTAAAATGGGGGAACTGCAGGTTTAAACTGTGAATGCTCCCAGGAAGTCGCTTTGCCTTTTTCAACAGATAAGCAGGACAACCTCATCCTTCCACCTGGGTGATTCTGCCACGTGGCTGAGTTGACACAAGTACCAAATGTTAGCTCAGGAAATTGTTGGTGCCAAGAATTGGTGGCCTCTGACCCAAAGAGTTCCCTGTGCTAATTGGACTTAGCAGCTCAGAAATTGCATGAGAAATTATAACAAAATGTCTTTTTCCCTTTGTAATGTAGTGTGCTATGCATTTCAGTTTACTGCATTTTACTGAAATTCCCTACTTCAAAAAAATGGTTCCAAGTAATTTTTAAAACTGAAGAACTTGTTAAAAACCATTTATGATTTAGACATCAAAATTTAAATTTTTTTCAGTAGCAAGATAATGTTATTCAGGTGCACACCTGTATTAAACATATGGGTGTTATTTTTATAACATACAGCCTTTTATCCTGACACTTTTATTTTGTTTTATGTTGCTTTATTCATTAAGAAATTATAATACAGTTATGGTTTGTCAATTAAAAATAAAATTTTTTAAATTTAAAAGTAAAATAAGGAAATTATAAATCATCTGTGTTCAAGACACCGTGTTAGGTGCTATGGGGATACAGTAACGAACAAACCGCCTCCTGCCCTTGGGTCGTTTACAGTGTTGGTGAACGAAGACGTGATACAGATGCCTGCAGTTCCAAACGGTGTCTGACGTGGGTAACAAAAAGGCAAGGGCAACCTGGGAAAGCTTCACAGAGGATGCAGATTTTAAGCTGGATTTTAAGACATGGGCAAGATTTGGGGAGCTGGAGTGGGGCTGGGAGCTGAGGTAGGAAGGGTGTTACAGGTGGGAAGAAGAGCCTAAGTCAGAGGGATGGGCACTCAGGGGAAACAGCGGGTGGTGCGGTCTCCTGGCAGCGCAGGTGACGTGCGTCGGACCCCTTCTCAGAGCCGCCCTCCCCTCCTTGCCAGTGAAGCCGGCTCTGCCCTCAGGCTGCTCCCACCTAACGCTGTTCTTGTCCCTGCCACACACCCTCCTTGGGGCTGGGACTGGGAAGCAGGAGGGCATCCTCCTTGTTCTCAGTGCTGCGCCCAGACCATTGCTCCCCTGGCTCTGTGGGACACACTGGTCCACTGGGGCGGGTGCTGTTTCATTCCGCCATCCCCTCCCCTTCATCATCCTTTCAGTCTCCGGCCACTCTCCCTCATTCAGTGGAGACTCTGGCCACCCCATCTCCTGGTCTCCCGCCACAGTCCTTGATGACTTCAGCATCCACACCCTGGCTTCTTTGTTCCTGACGTACCTCAAGTACCCCCCCTCTGTCCCACTCTGCCACTCGCACCCCCTAGGCTGCGTGACCACCCAAGAGGATTCCATCTCCAGAATCACTAGATCTTTCCTGGTCTCCTGGCCTCCCAGCCCTGCTGTTTGACCCCACAGGAGACTGTGACGCTTCTTCCACCTCTTGGGAACCTTGGTCCAGTGACTCCTGTCCGTTTGCCCTGTGATGCCCCCTCTGGGCTGGTGCTTCTTTGCTGGGCAGCGAGGTTCTGTGCTGACCTCCCCAATAATCCCCTCGCCTTTGTCTTTTCTGCGCCCCTGTTGTGAAATCCAGCCCAGCCATAGTCTCGGGGCCCACATCCCGGCCGTGGCTACTTCTGGAGAAGAATCGCCCCACTCTCACAAACAGTGCCGCTGGAGGCGCACAGCCACCAGCCTCCTGCAGTTCCTCAACGCTGCCCAGTTCCTCGGGTCAACTCTCTCTTCCACCACGAACCTTCCTCCTCTCCCCTAGTCTTCAGTCCCTCCTCTCTGCCACCTCACGCCACCGTGGTCCTCATGTGGAAACTTCCTAGGCTTCCTGCTGCGCCCCGCCCTCCCCTCATCCCCACCATTTCCACACTGTCACCTGTGCCCAGGTGACACCCCTCACCTCCCCGGGACCCACAGTCCACCCTTCCCTGCCAAACCGTCCTCCACACCACAGCCTCCCTTCCCCTCTCACCACGACCTCAGGTCTCTCCCCAGAAAGAGAGAACAGAACAGCCCTTCTGAATCCCACATCCCCCCACTCCCTCCTTCCCCTTCGCAGCCAAAGTTCTCCAGAGAACTATTTACACTGACTGACTCCATTTCCCCACCTCCTACTCACACCTCAGCCCACTCCAATCTGGCTTCCACACTCGTCATGCCACAGAAATGGCTCTCCGTCAACTGACTTCCTGGTCCTGGAACGCCGTGGGTCTCCTTCTGTCCTCCCCGAGCTCGGCAGCTGGTGGCCCGCACGGCCCCCCGCTCCTCCCTGGGCTTCTGCAAAGCCACATTCTCCCCTCAGTTCCTCCTGCGTCTCTGGAGGCGACTTCTCACTCCCCACTTCTCGTCCTCCTCCGCCAGGCTCAGAGTCCGGGATTCCTCGAGGCTTGTTCTCCTCTCACTCTGTACCCTGGGGGGGGGGGGCTCATCCTATTTTTGTGCCACAAACTTCTTTGGCCTCCTGGTGACCTCTCTGCAGCCCCTTCTCAAAATAATATTTTCAAGTACATAAAATAAGATACACAGGCTTTCAAAGGAAACTACTTTTATTGAAATAGTCATCAAAATATTTTTAGAAATTTGTGGTTCTGTAATATGTGTGCTTCTTTATTAACACATTAAATAACAAGTGATGGGCGTAAAGGGTATTTTGAGACATCTGCAACAAATTTAATGAGGTGTGAAAATATCTGTGATTTCTATTGGTGACAAAATCACAGGTCCTGCTAATAGTGCTGTGGTTTGTTGCCTGCATTCATAGATGAAAGATATGCTTAGATTTCAGTTAGAGGTTAGAGGAAATAAAGATGTCGTTTTTTTTTTCCCTATCCAAGTTCATGCCCTGTCCCCAAGAAACCCTGCTATATACTCTCTTCTGAAGTCATCTGATGCACATTTTGACTGTCAAAGTCAAGATGTTAACTGCCAATGACTCCTCCCAAATCTGTATTTCCAACCCAAACCTCACTTTCGATCCCCAGATCAGAATATCTGACTGTTTACTCACTCTCTCTACTTGGAGTCACAGAAAACACCTCAAACTCAACAGGCCCAATGCTGAAGTACCCAACTTGGCCCTTCATTCTTCCCTTGGTGCAGTATCATCAGAATCTGAAATTTTCTCCACCTCCCCCCATATCTAACTCATCACAAGTCCTATCAAGTTTACTTCCATAATATCTTTTTTTTTTTTTTTTTGAGACAGAGTCTTGCTCTGTTGCCCTGGATAGACTGCAGTGGTGTCATCATAGCTCACTGCAGCCTCAAACTCCTGGGCTCAAGGGATCCTCCTGCCTCAGTTGCCGAAGTAGCTGGGACTACAAGGGGCGCACCACCACACCGGGCTAATTTTTTCTACTTTTGGTAGAGATGGCATCTCCCCATGTTGCTTAAGCTGGGCTTGAACTCCTGGCCTCAAGGGATCCTCCTGCTTGTAACCTCAGCACTTTGGGAGGCTCAGGTGGGAGGATTGCTTAAGGCCAGGAGTTTGAGACCAGCCTGAGCAAGAGCGAGACGCTATCTCTACAAAACATTGAAAACTTAGCCAGGCATTGTGGTGTGGGCCTGTAGTCCAAGCTACTTGGGAGACTGAGGCAGGAGGATAATTTGAGCTTAGGAGTTTGAGATCACAGTGAGCTATCATGACACCACTGTACTCCAGCCCGCATGACAGAGTGAGACCCTGTCTCAAAAAAAAAAAAAAAAGAAAAAGGATCTAAGAGAATACAGACCAGCCAATTAGCAGTTTTTATTTCAAGGTTAATGGGTTTTTGAGTGTTTTAATTTCTCTTTCTTTATGCTTGTGTTTATTTTTCCATTCTGAGCATGCATTTTTGTCATAAAGAATTATGCTTTACAAAAATAAACCATTGAAACTACAAAGAGATGATTTCACTGGCAAATTTGCAGGATGTTTTGTTTTCTCCCTCTGAAAGACACAAGCTAAATCTTAAATACTGCTTTATGCGTTCTACTCAGAAACCTTCAGTGGTACCCCATTCCCCATCACGTGGACTCTCTATCCTTTGCTTGAATTTCAGAGCGCCCCACAATCTGACCCCACCCGCATCCTCACACTCTGCTCCGGCCCTCCCGACTGCCGTGCCTGCTTCCTGCATACCCTCCACCCTTCCGCTCACGTGCTGCCTCCAGCCCAGCCAGATCCTATTCATCCCTCGAGTCCCAGCACACGCCACTGCCTTCCCTTGACTTCTCCCCTTTTCCCTTGAGTTTCGATGGCCTTTAGAACTGGTGCAGCCCAATCTGTCACTTGGTTAAATGTTTTGTATTTTGCTAGTAATGCATCAATCTTGTGTCCCCCATTGTCAGCTTCTTGTTCATATGGTCCTTCATGGTGCCTAGCATGGAGTTGAAGACATAGTGGGTGCATATGGTGCTTCTCAATTGACCTCCATGCTTTATGACCTATTATTTTTAGCAGGAGGCATTTTCATGAATGATCTTCTCTTGCTGGTCAAGCCCTCTATGTGCTCAGATGCTCCTCTCAGCTAAAAGGAGAAAATGAATTCAAATAAAGGGTGAAGGGAAATCCAGTGAAGCAAAACCACACCTTAAAAACACCCAACTTGAAGGCAGTCTCAATGTGCTACTAAACACTACATTTTAGTGTTCAAAATTTTAAAACCCAACAATTTTCTAGCCACATAGTGCTTCCTTACCCACTGCCCGCCACACAGAACTCCATCCCTACTACAGCCAGAGACCACGGTGTGCAGGTATCCCCCGGTATTAAGAACCATGAGAATGTGTGGTCACCATGGATGTAAACTGGAGAGTGATTTTTACAAATCCACAAAGGATTAATTTGCATTATAAGAAATACCTAGCAGGTGTCAGAAAACATGTCATGCTTGTCATTTCAGTAGCTTGCAGCACTAAGGTTCATCTGGTGGCCATTCCACAGTGGGATGGATAGCAATCTCGAAGCAAGTTCTAAAGTCCCTCACGCCTCTGGTGGGAGACAGCAGACCCAATGGTGATCGAACATTATAAAGATTTTAATTACTGAGGCCACTGTTGCTCTCAGGTCAGGGCCTCAGGCTGGGTCATTCCAACCTACTAGTATGAAAATCAGAGAAGCCTGAAGGCAGGAAAGAGTTCTCTGTAGAACGAGAGGGTAGAGAGAGGTGCCCATGATAATTACACATGTGGCAGACCAGCTGACTCTAAGATGCATCTTGTGGCAAAATGGAGAGCAAAGGCCTCTGGGGATGATCCTAGTCTTACCTGGGACCACCTGGCAGCTGTGTCTTCATGGGGGAGGGACAAGTGAGTGCCAGCTGTAGTTCGATTCAGGTGGGTGGTACCTGAGTCCAGAAAAACCAAAAAGCCTACTGATCCCTGTTCTTTATCATTAAAGTTTAAATTCTGGTAAACTCAAAATTGTCCTGAACACGTGAGAAGGGTTTTGCTGTTCTAAGATCTTTGGACCAGAGAAAGTTTAGCCTGCTCCATGCTACGACAGCCCTCAGTGTAGAACGTACTTTATGTTTCTTGACTACGTAAAGGCATCCGTCCTATCCAGAATGCTATTTATACAAGCTGCCCTCAAGTCCCTAAGGCAGTTTTGGGCTTTAAGGCACAATTTGCATGTGGATTTTGAGTACAACGCTCTGAAGATACTCAATGCACACACAGCCGCTTGGTCAATCTTCCCAGGTTGTTGAGGTTCACTGCCTTGATCACTGTCTTTCATAATCTCGTGAGACTAACTGTATTTCAGACGTGCTCAATGCACAGGCTTTCTTTGGCACCAGCTTGACACTACTGTTTGCCTGTTCCCTCCTGTGCACAGCAAGCCATCCTCTGATCTGTACCATGTCATAAGATCCGCTCAGCTCCGTCCCCTATCACGTGACACATGGCGAATGCGGGTTTGGTAGACATCAATCAGAATTGAGTACAGCCCTTGGGGGATGGACAGGGCTGGCATAGCAGTTGAGAACCAATTTCTTGGGTCTTAGAAAGGAGCCTTGAGGCAAGAGCTGGAAAATAACTTCAAGTCTTTTCTGTCCCTGGCTGCTTTAGTCTTACTTGTTCTTCTGATCATCTCTGTTCGTTGTCACCATTTCTGATTCAATATTGTTTGCTCATAGTTTTTAAAAATAGTTGTTCTCAACATTCCCGATGAAATGCATCCCACTTCCCAATCCTTGTGTCTTCATCTTCCAGGAGATCTAACTTGAACCACGATGTTGTTACTAAGTCATCACTTCAGTGCCCAGTGCTACTTACATTCCCCAATTAAGGAATTAATTTCTCTGTCTTTTCCCAGTACATCTTTCTCTGAACTTCTGGGAGAGCCTAGCCTTGGGCAAAGTAATATGTCTGCTTTATTATGTATGATGCCAGAAGAGCAAGTTGGGCATCTTTGGGAACCTTCCATACAAAAATAATAATACTCCAGAAGATATTGATTACTTTTGTCAATAACTTATTTTAGTTAACATGGCTTTATTATGACTTTCATCAGATTCCCAGTGGAGAACTTAAAGTATGCCCATGTATCATGTAGGTTGGGTTTTGTTTTGTTTTGTTTTTTGCTTTTTTAATGTCTTGGGCTTTGATTTTGAAAGATAGAGCTGGGTTTTTTCCCCACAAAGGAATAGCAACGTGCCGTTGCCTCCACCTCCATGTGACATTTCAACTTAGGAACATATGGGGAAAAAATGAAAATTGTAATACTTTTCAAAATTACAAGAGGAGAAGACACAATTTTAGAATCAACTTTAAATAAAAAAATCTAATTATTGTTCGGTAATTTCTAAATGTTGTTAAATATTTGCTGTTAGAGTTTTGCTATCCAAAAAAAATTATACCATGTTTTCTTAAGACTAGATAAATTTCAACGGGCTATTTATAAGCCTATCATAACTTATATACATTGGAAAAGAAACCAATCCTGTGTAGAAACGAACCCACCTCTCCATTCGTACCTTTTTAGAATAGGTGAAATGCAATGGAATTTTTCATTAGGGCCTTTGGCTTTGGTTTCAGCAGTGAGTAGGTAATGTTCAGTAGTTAGCTAGTTAATTTTTAAAATGGCCAATTATAAAAGCCAACACTTGTTACAGTCTTACCAGGTTCACTGCCTGCTGCTCAGGAGGAAGCCAATACCCTGAGACTGCTGGGCTTGCAGCAGAAAAAGCATTTAATATTGCAGGCACCGTGTGAGGAGATGAGAAGGAGTTCTCAAATCTGTCTCCCCAAGAATTTGAGAGAAAGGGTTTTGAAAGATAGTTTGGTGGGCAAAGGGATAAACAATTGGGTCTGCTAATTAATTGGCAGGATAGAACCATAGGGATGTAGTAATTGTCTTCTTTGCTAAGTCAGTTCTTGGGTGGGGTTTACAAGACCAGTTGAGTCAGTTCCTTGGTATGGGCCACTGGTCCGGTTGGGTCAGTTGTTCCACCAGAACACAGGCCCTGGAAGATACCTCAAAAACTAGCCTTGGGTTCCACAGGGGTGATGTTATCTATGGGGGCAATGAAGAAAGCTAAGAATCTTTATGACCATCAGCTATGTGACTCCTGGGTAGCAATTATAGGAAAGCAAGCTGGGAACAATTGCTGGTTATATATATATTTCTCCTACCGCAGTTCCCACCTGTGGCCCTTGATTAATTTTATGAAGGGTGGTTTCACACCTATATGGCACCTACTGTATTATATGTATATAGTGCTGTTCTAAGTGCTATATACATATCTTATTTAATCCTCACAAAACCACCAAAAGTTATTGTTCTTAGATGAGAAAATCCAAGATTCAGAGAAATGAACAAACCCTGTCACACAATGACTGTTAATACACGCAAGAGCGGGGATTTACTCCCAGGAGCTGGGCTCCATAGTCTTAAACCGCACACTTCAGTGCCGGAATGAGTTACTACAACTTCCCCCACCCAAGGATCATTCTCCTCAGAAGATAGGGGGAGTTTTCATGAGTGAAGATAGAGAGAAACAGCTAAGAATGAGAGGATGTGAATGAAGACAAAAAGGTGTGACTGATTTAGTTAAGATTACTCAATGAGGCAAGCAGGAAAAAATCCATTAGCACATTCATGAGTATTACAGTTCTTGCCATTGTGGTTTCAGTTTCCAACTGACAAAATACCAACTTCTCACTGCAATTCCTGGGCTCTTAAGAATGACTACCACCTGGAAGTGAGGGTGATGGAACCAGGAACTACAGAAGGATGTACTTGGAATGCAGGTGCACAATCTCATCTGTAACAGAATGCTTTAATTGGCCAAGCTGGCTTTCCTCTGTGGTGCTACCAAAGGCCTGAGGTTTAATGAATGGGTGAAGGAAGGATAAACAGCTTAACACCCCATCCAGTAAAGAGTCTCTTCACCAACTCCTCCCAATGCGCCACTGCCTGGGGCCAGCAAAGAATTCCAGCCCCAGCTAGGCGTGACAAAGACGGAGCCACTAAACCTGCTCTGGGGGATGCAGCCACAGGTGTTGGTCGTCTTAGCCTAGAGCATCTTTCCTGCTGGCTGGAAATAAAGGGCTGGCCAGCAGGGCCCTGTCTGAGCAGAGTGCTCAGCCCGCTAAAGTGAGCTGTTTGTGTTGGGCAATTTGTGGAAGAAATTCTTGGGACCCAATGGCAGGACTGTGACTTACAGTCCCTAATTACAATGACAGTCTTAGGCGTCGTAATTAAAATGTGCCTGCATTTCCTTTTCTGAGAATAGAGAACCTATCTATGTTCAGGAATGATCTGATGTTTCATCTTTGACATTTCAGAATAATTTTCAAGGATTTCTATTAAATTACAGAATTGAAGGGGCAAGGGGAGAACAGTCCGTTCATTGTGTCCTGTCCTTTTCCTGTCCCTTTCTGAGGGTGGTCTGTTTTCTGCAAATGTACTGAGAAACAAGAATTATTTGTTCGAAGGCTGTATCCAAACTCCAAATTTAAAAACGTGATTTATCATCTTGGAGGATAATGATCTGTCCACCTGTAGATTTCTACAGATTTCCTTGTAGAAGACTGACAAGTAGGGCACATTTTTAGAGTTTAGTTTGTCTTACGTTGCACCCGATAATTCAAAGCGATTCAGAGTGTTTTCCTGCGTCAGAAGCCTGTGAAATGAAAATGCCACAACTGCCAGCGGGAGCGATGAGCAAGATCAGTATAAACTGTGACAGTCGGGGAGGTGCCGGGACATTAACTTAGCATTGTGCGTCTGCAAGAGGCCACATTCGCGGAGGACTGTCCAACACTGGACTAACGTGCAATGTAGGAAAACTTAGGGACCCCCTACCCCACCCCAGGATTAGAGAAAGAGAAACCTAGTGATTTTGTTTATTGTAGGATGGATAGCCTAGCAAATCATACTAACACCAGGACCTAAAGCCATAAGGCTGTGCTTCAGTCACCCTTTAAGACCAGGTTTTTAATATTTATGGTGTTTCATCATTTCTTTGGTGGGTATAAGTGTGGCAAAGTATAAAACTGTTGAATGCCTGGATAATTTTTACTGGGTCTGCAAGGCTGTATTGAGATATTCTGACACTGCGGGAGTCATGATTTGTACACGCATAGATTTAAACTGACTTCTTTATAGAAGACTGACAAGTAGGGGACTTTTTAAAAGATTAGTCTATCTTGCGTTGTGCCCAATAATTCAGATTATTAACACTCAAGTCTGATTTAGTCGGTCTCTACGATGCAATCTGAACTTCCTTTTCATTGTCAAGTATATGATTAATTCATGGAACATTTTTTTCTCATCTTTTGCCAAAGTTGTTCAAATACCAAACAGCAAGAAGTTTAAAAGCACTGATTTTTTTTCTTCTGCTTTTATATGTAGTTTCATGAGCTATTTATTGGTCATCAAATTAATTAAGGGTCAGAAATACACTCTTCTCATAATGTTCTACAGAACAGACTCGTAGAAATATCTTCTTTTCACAGTGCTCTACTAAACAGGCTCATTAACTTTGCTTTTATTTCTAAATTGATACACCCAATCCATCAAAATCTCACTGCCAAAAGGGTGAGTTCGGCATGGCAGGAGGCTGCAGGATTATTGCTGGAGGGTGGGGGGTGTCACTGTATCTGCCTCATTTCTGTTTTCTCTGCCTAGCAGAGGTGACCTACTTGGCCACTGATACTCAGACACCTTTCATTTTCGGTAGAGTTCTAGTGAGGAAGATCCTCTAACTGAACCAAGATCATCTACCAAGCTATCTCCAGTTAAGTGTGATTCCAGACTTCCATCAATTGACCAAACATCAGTCAAGCAGAAACATAAAAGTACAATGACCCCAAGGAAAACAGAGAAAGTAGGCACCAGCAAACCCTCTCCAGGTGAGTCACTGGTTTACTGAATTACACAAAATCTAAAATCCCAGTATACAACATAATGACAATCTAATTGGTGGTATCGGTTAAACCTAGTGTTCTCCAAGTGGCTAATTCAGGTTGGAAGGCCAATGATCCTATGCAAATGATAAAATTAATTTCAGCGTCATACTAGGTCAAGGAGGCGTGAATGATGCAAAGTCACTGTCCACGGCCCACATTTTCTGCCCAGTCATTTGCTTTGTGTGGCCCCCGCCTGGAATCACTGCCATTTCATCTTCTTTACCCTTCTTGGGGATAAAGGCATTTGGCCCTAGGTATCAAGTTTTATGACTCAAGCAAGAGCATGAAGAGAAGTTTTCAAACACATCTGAATGGCATAATTTATAGCCGAGAGAGAAAGTAATAAAGCTCTCCAGTTCTGGATTTGTCCTCTCTGGGAGAAAAGGAGCTTGATAAATCCTCCCTTTTGTGCAATTTGGTAAATAATTCACTCTTCAGCTGCCTTTGAAGCGAAGACCAGTCTTGTGCTTGGGGCAGGACTGACTTCCTAATATCCAGAAAGGGGCTAAAATCAACTGTCCCTCGGGCTCATCCCCATCAAAGCCATGGTCTGTAGGACAAATGTGAGTCCTCAGGGAGCTGATGTCTAAGTTGGGGTAACTAGGCGGGCAGGTCTGTCTTCCGCTTTGCAGTTGAATGGAAAGGATCCAAACCATTCCTCGGAACAATCCGTCAGTAGCATGCAGTTCATTAAAACCCAAATCACAGCTACTTCCTAATCCTAACTAGCTCCTGTCTTGCTACTACCAGTCCCGTTAAGTCTTAATGCATTCTTTGAAAGTGGCAGCTTTCACTCAGATTAACCACCCACATTTTATTGCTTTAATGAAGTCAAAACCAAATTGACTTCTGAAGTGATGTCGTCTTAGGCCCTGACTCTTGCTCCTTATCTAATGAGGGGAAAGTGTCATCATAGTTCATTTCTCATTTTAAAGACTTTTAGTAGGGATTAGGCTTTTAATGCAACTGTTGAAGATTGAAATAGAGCAGATACAGTCATTCCGCAAATAGTTCAAAACATAACTTGTAATTTATTGAATTGAGGATGTTTTAAACTGCAAAAAATTGAGTTTAAGTCTAAACAAGGCAACTCCATTCTTTCAATATAGTATTTAGCCTTTTTGCTAAAATCGAGTTGCTGTTTGCATAGCGTGCTTTGTCATCTGTGGAGAAAAATCATTACGATGAACCGTTTAGGCCCACTCAATGATTTAGTTTGATTAATACAGATGTTTTTCAGACTGAGCAAACTCCATATGGAACTTACAACATTGACAAAAAGAGGGAATTGATTCACTTTACATTCTATAAAACATCAAATTTGAAAAATTACCAGACTGAAAAACACCAAGGTTTGGGCAAGAGAGCCAAGTTGGCAAAAAGATGTCTATTTCATCAGATGAGTTATGTTACTCATAGTAAAAGCCTTTACAAACTGCCGGCTTTGTCATGGTATTATGGCCCTAGACCATGTCCAAGAGCCAGGTAGCTGAGAGCTGGACAGTGGCCTGGCTGTCCGCGAGCATAGCGGTCTTGGTGATGCATGGCAGTTGCTACAGAAGCTGAATCAGTTGTGCAGCAATCTGTCTAAAAACAAAGCATTGGTGTCTTAAGATCCACTTGCCGTACAGTGTAGACGCGCCCTCGGAATTCCCTAATTAGCATAGCGAAATGAGAAGCTAGAGACATGGCAAGAATTTAAGCTGAGGCTGTTCAGGAAAAATTGAGTTAGAGTTCGGTGGTGGCATAATGCAGACAATTCGGATACACACCCCGCTATTTCAGAGAGAGAGGATTTGGTATGTAAATTATCTGGACATACCAATCTAGCTCACTAGCTGAATTCACAGTTTCTTGCTTTTCTTCACCTCTGTGGAGAGGTATTTTTCTAAAGCAGTTTGGAGGTGATTCAGAGTTAGCAGTGAGTCATCAAAACTTCTATCCATGTCAGACCTGAGATTCTGTGCAAAATTGAAACATCAAATGCAGTGAAATTTCTTTGCCACATCTGCCTAACAGGCTACACTTCCATACTGTGATATGCCAGACTTTACTGAATAAGAGAAGATCGCTGAGGAATGTGGCTCAACTTACTGCAAATTTATGTAATAATAATCCATGTCATTAAAAAAAAGGGGTGTTTTTCTTGGATGTGAATTGCCACCTAGAACCCCTAAGACAATTATTTGCAATATAGGAACTATCAATGCCCGCTACAAATAGATTTATAACTAATAAGGCATCAGATTCTCATTGTTCTTCACACTGTTAGAAGGAATTCATGCATTTAGATTAACTTCATATACTCCATGAAACTGTTTCTAGATGAGTTGACTTGTGGTGTTTCTTGTTCTCTTTCTCCCTGCAGTGGGGTGTGCAGTTTATGGGCAAGTGCTTTGGAGTCAAAATGCTTGGATTAGCACCTGGGCCCCATTTCTTATTTATTGTATACCTTTGGG
Organism: Lepilemur ruficaudatus; assembly: GCA_963574885.1. NCBI lineage: Eukaryota > Metazoa > Chordata > Mammalia > Primates > Lepilemuridae > Lepilemur > Lepilemur ruficaudatus. The sequence goes on from CAUYRT010020483.1 coordinate 41,026, forward strand.
CAAGTAATTTCTCCGTGCCTCAGTTTCCTTATCTGTCAAATGGGGGGACCATGCTAAAAACAGATCCTACCTGCTGGGGTTGCTGTGAAGACTCCATGGCAAAATCTATGCGCAGCGGTCAGAACAGTCCTGCCGCTGTAACCACTCAATAAATTACAGCACTATGATCTCTAGCACATGAGAGCAGCAGTTAGTAAGGAGAATGCACTAGAAAACTTTGTTTCCTTTGTCTTAAGGTTCCCTCTCCTCCAATCTTCTTTTCCTTCACAAAAATCAGAGTTGTGTTTTTTAACGCTCTAACACAAATGCAGGTACAGGCACTTTTACAAAACTCTGAGTTTCCAAAGCAAAACACCAAATGGAAAAAAAAAATGAATAATCAGAAAGCATTCACTAAGCCAGAGATATGCTTTATCTCCAAAAAGACATGGAAAATTCAGGCAGTGAGTATAAGACCCAGCTGGGTCTTATGCACAATTATTTCAGAAATCCCACTTCACGACCAAGGGATTGCTGGTGTAGGGTGAGAAGTAAGCCTAGCACGTAAGGGTACATGCTCTTGTTTCAGAATTCCACACGGATGGGTGAGGCGCAGAGCAGTCGGCAGGCCCAGCGGTGCAGGGGCACAGGGATGTTCTGGGAGCTGTGGTGGCCTCTGACTCCTGCCTGCTCTCCTGGCCCTAGCCTGAGTTGGAAAAGAGACGCCTCTCCTTTCCAGGACATGGAGAGGCATCCAAAGGCCATTGTGCTGTGGGGTTCTGGCGCCTGGAGTCCTAACGAGCTCTCTGCCCCAGGGCAGGCACGTGGGAAGCCAGTGTGCCCTCTTCTGCCCTCCGCTCGCACCTGGAGCTTGGGCATAGTCCCCCTAGTTACATGCCAGGAAAGCGGATCTGGATGGCGTCCTGGGAGACTGCTTCCAAAATCTTGCCCTTTAAAACAAAGCCAAGTGTTCTGAAATTATCCTCACTTATTATTGAGTTCAACATTAGTCATTACCAGATTCAGATTTGTAGGAGTAGCAAGACCTTTCAGCCTCATAGTGGATTATGGTGAGGACGTGTTCTTGTAAAACTAAGAAAAAGCAGGGAATTCAGATTTTAAAAGATAAACATCAAAAATAATGTGGTCTCTTTTGGACTGGAAAGCATTTATTTGAAGAGCAGCCTGGAAGAGAAATTTGAGGGCAAATCCTAAATCTTCTTAATTCACCTTGCAAATAAATTCTACTAAAGATTTTCTCTGAAAGGCCAAGATTAATGGGTTTCCCGGCAAGCACGATTGGTGTCCAACAACTTTCCGAGCTATCTGGCCAAGTTAGGGAAAAAAAAAGTGACTACTCCCATTTTTATGTCGAGAGTCTATTTGTGATAATGTTTCTGCAACAGGGGGGTTCAGGGTTGTCACAGAGCCCAGAATTGATGTCCTGGCTCAGAATCCTGTTTCTACCATTTTATAACCCTAAAAACGTGAACTGGCAACTTCTCTGAACTCAGTTTCCTCAGCAGTGAAGTGGAGTTAGTACCTACCTCGCAGGTAGCTAGGAGGATTGCAACCCTGGATGCAGACTAGGCTTTAGGTAGGGGTTCATCCCTAACCTTTACGAAGCCGGCTCCCAATACCACCTGCTGCTCTGGGGTTGCCACCTCGATTAGAGAACTGCTTGACCAAAGAAACTTTAGTGTGAGAGGTAAGAGTGGTTATAATTTGATTATTAAGAATGTTAACTATTTGGTCATCAGTGAAGCCATCCATTTATCCAGTACCTAAGGGGATGTTAGCAAACACACCTAACTGCCCCCCCCCATCCCAGGGTGCTTGATCCGGGGCAAATTGGTTTTCTCAGCTGTCACTCATTCATTCAGCGCTGCATTTGCTGCATGCTTACCTGCCGGGTCCTGGGGATACCAAATATAGAACATGCAGGACCTGCCCCCAGGGACTTACAGCCTAGTGGGCGGGCAGGACACCAACAGGGGACAATCAGTATGGTGCTTGCCCTGACCAAGGTAAGTTCTGAGAGCTTGTGGGCAGGGCCAGGTGGGGTGAACATCCTGAAGGACAGGGGACTTAGCCGGGTGAAGAGAGCAAGAAAAATGTGCCCGCCAGGAGATACTGAGTATGCAAACGCACAGAGGAGAAAGAGAGCAAAGAAAAAGGGGAGAGACAGACAGACACAGAGGAGCTACACATAGTCTAGAGCCTTGTGCCTCCAAGTGTCCCCAGACGAGTGGCAGAGGCATCACCTGAGAGCTTGTTAGAAATGCAGGACCTCAGGCCCAGCCCAGAATTACTGGCTCAGAAGCTGCATTTAACGAGACCTTGGGGAGATACACATACATGTTGGAGTTTAAGAAGCTCTGGTTTAGGGCCAGGTTACAAATTAGGAAATGTGGAGTATAAAGTCGAGGCCCTACAGGTAAGCAAAGCCCAGGTCCCCAAGGGCCTTAACTGTCCTGCTGAAGGCGACGGAGCTTCAGTCATCAAAGGGCTCTACGCAGGGAAGCGATGCAATCAAATTGGCATTTTTAAAAGCTGACTCTGGCTGCAGCGTGGAGCAGGGTCAGGAGGAGGATGGGGGCGGCCAGACACAGGCGAGAGGCCAGACAAGCGGCAGCTGCAGCCAGCGGCGCGGGGAGAAACGAGAGCGGCCCGACCCGGAGCAAGGGGCGGGGAGAGGGCGTGGGCCAGAGGGATGTTTAAGGAAGTAAAGCTGGCAGAACTGGGTGACTTGGCTGCAGGGATAAGGAAAAAGGAGGAATCACAGAGAACTCGGGGATCTGGCCCAGAAAGCTAGGCCAATGGAGGTCGCCATTGCCAAGGCTGAAAAAGCAAGGAGAGGTGGGTCTTCTGTGGGTGTCGTCTTTGAGGTGCAGCAGGCAGCCAGGTGGAAAGAAATGGCAGAAGCACCTGGGGACCCAGGGCTGCTGCTCAGCAGGTACCTCCCACCCGCGCTGCTGGTAGGAATCTGGGGACAGTGAGTAAGAGGTGGTTGAATCTGCAAGAACGTGTCCCCTGTGAGCATGGATGGAGTAAGAAGAGGGAAGAGGAAGGAACTTTGGGAGATGAGAACAGTTAAGGGAAGAACAGGGAAAGACAGCTATCGAGAGAAGTGATCCGAGAAGCAGGAAGCACTCCAGGAGCCGCTGAGGAAGAAAGGAGTGGATGTTTACTTGAATCTTCCGCGGCTCGACAAAGACCGAGAGCCCGCCGCCGTAGGTGATGGTTTCCAACTGGACGGTTACAATGGCGGCATTTTAGACTTGGAACTGATTTCAGCTGCAGCACTTCTCTGATGATAAAGATTTCCAGGAAAAGGAGCTCACAAACCGCATTTCAAACAAGCCCTACAGATGATTCTCATCACTAGTTTGGGCAACTGTCTCAGAGCCTTGCATCTCAAACTTTAACATCCATGAGAAACCCTGGGGTTTTGATAAACTACAGACTCTGCATTTCTGAGATGCTCCCAGGTGACAGCCATGCTACTGGTCTATGGGCCACCCTGGGAGGGACATGGCTAGAGAAAACACCTATCTCATTTTGCAGATGAGGAAACAGGTAAGCCGTTGATTCAAGGTGACCCAGCTGCTCAGTGGCAGAGCTGGGATTTGTCAGGCATGAGGGGTAGCTCTGAATCATGGCTCCAGCAGGTGCTCCTATTCTGCCTCCGCCGAGGCGAGGGTGGCAGTGTGTGAGGTTAGTGAACAAATCAGTAACTTCTCTTGGACGCCTCTCTCATTTAACCTGCTTTCCCCCGCCTCACCTCCTCGCCCTTCCCGGGATCCCATCAGGATCTCTCTGCTTCCTCCCCTTTTCCCAAGCTTCCTCGTGCAGCAAAAGGCCAGATTAGGACATGACCGCTACCTCCTAGCAGGGGCAGCTGGAGGACGGACGGGGCGGGGACAGCCTTACCCAGGTGAGACCCCACAGGCCGCCATCTGTTGCTGCCAGCACAGCTCATTAGGCTGTCTGTGGGGGATGAGAAAGCCCAGGTGCTTCCACACGGCCCTTCAGGACATTCTTGGGAACGTACCAGGAGAAGCACTTCCCTACATCTGTCAGAGACGATTGGTTGGAAAAGGGTGTGATGATGCCACTTCCCTTGGTTAACTCCTTGATGACTCTGAGCTCTAGGCCAGGTGCCTCCCGGGCAGAAGCCAGGCCTGCTGCTCCTATGACACCTGGAGAAGACCCCACTCCCACCCCCGAAGAACAATTTTTTGAGTTTTGATTCATTCACAGACCGTTTTTTTTTCACATCCTTCCCACCATGAGTGCTGCTTCCTGATTGCTCTTTTTCTTTTGTGCAGGTGACAGCAGCGAGCACCCCCTGTTCTGTGTTGAATATACCCCTTACTGCTCCGTCTTTGCTTTCTCCCCCGTCATGCAGCCCAATGCCAATTACTGCTGCCTCGTCCTGCCACTAGTGCCACCTGCCTCCCCAGTGGCCCAGGACCCTTCCCTCCATCTCCCTCCGGTTACCCTTCCCGCCTTCACGAGCCCCACTTCCGCCTCCCCGGGGCCCATGCCCGAGTCTCCAGCGTCCCTGTGCTACTTCCCTGTCTCCTGCCCCACCCCGTCCGAGACCCCCGTGCTCTGCCTGAATGGCCCCAGGAGGCCCAGCAGAATTTACCTCATGTGGTAAGCTGCCCTGGGCACGGCACACGGCACGCTGGAGCCAGGGAGAGGGACTGCAGGCTTCCAGAAGGCAGGTCAACAGGACAGGGGCCAGAGGCAATGCCATGAACACTACCAGGAGGTGTGGTGTGCAGGGGAGCAGGAAGACGGGACAACGCTGCCACTTCACCCGGGCTCCACCTTCTAGCGCGAAAGGAGTGAGCGACCAATAAAATCCCATCCTTTCTGGAGACTCATTTGATTTCTTAACACCCATGTCTGGCACACCGTGGGATGTCACCACTGGAAACTGAACGGGCTCTTCTGTGTCTGATGATGCCCTTGGCTATGCGAATGTGCACGCTCCGAGCCCGCCCTTCGGGTGGCCCCCAGGCAGGTGGCTCTGAAAGCCCACGCAGGAACTGAGAGCCCGTTCAGAACCACTCTGACGAGGGACAGATGAAAGGGCTCAGTCGGTGTTTACATTCCCTTTCTTGCCTACTTATTAGGCATTATGTTTCCTAAAATCAAAAATCCCACCTCCTGAGTGCCAAAATAAAACATATTTATGGTACATAATTAAGCTTTAATTAAGATCTCCTCTGGGCATGTGGGACAACACACATTTCTAGCACACTCCGATAGGCAAACAGTCGCAGCCCACTGTTTGTGACTGTACAGAAAGCCGCCTCTTACCGCAGGGCAGCGTCGGCTCTTGCGAGTAAGCTGTCATTCTTCCCGCTAGCCAAGGAAGCAATAAACGGTTCAAAGAGGCATCTCTCAGTTGGAATCTCGGCCCCTCCTAGGCACAGGGGATCCCAGTTCAGGTAGTGTGGGGGAGGGAAAAACGTTCACGAATTGTATTTTCCTACTTCTCTTTCTTTTTGACCTTGTCTGTCAGGAGCTGCGGCTGTCTCTGGCAAGGGATGTGAGGAACTGAATAATTAGGAGCGTGGGATTCATGTGGGCGGTTGAATGGACTTGGTTCTCGGTTGTCAGGGTCTTGTATAAATACGAGATTTCTACCTTCTTTTCCTTTCCTGGTCAAATTAAGAACTATTCAGTCAGCAATCACAGTTTCCCAGCATTGCCAAGAGAACTGAGGCAGATGCCTTTTGTCTAAATAGCTGTTTGGTTTCTTTGCTGCGGGGGGCATCACTTTTTGCTCAGATACTGGAAGGAAGTAGGGCTGTATGTTGTCCAAAGCAAACGACAGTCTTCCCAAAATTCACTGACAAACAGGATATTGAGTTACCTGGCAGTGAAACTCCTGAACATAAACGCCTTCCTTTTCTGTAAGGCAAAGGGCTTGTCCTGCTACCTGAAGAGGAAGTTATATTTCATCTCCCAGTGTAAATATGACTGAGTCTTCCTGCAGATGAATGTATTAATATGTACCATGCCACGGCGAGGACCCATCTTAGAAAGCCACCAAAGGTCTGAAATTTGGTTCACTTTTCATGTGGGTAAAATGATTAGGAACTTGGTATACAAATTGAGTGTTTGAAACTCTTAAATCCCTGTACACACAAACTATGTGGTGTAGGTCACCTCATTTGTGACTGTGATTGCAGACAGAAGGAAAAATATTTTTTAGGAGTTTGCTCTCTTTAGACTCTAAATGGTATCAAGGGAAGAAGTCAGCAGTGCAGCCAAATTAGATTATAATAATCTTTAAGGTCATGAGCAAAATGTCTTGCTCGTCTCTGTGAACTGCAAATTATTGCATAGCAAAGGCACACAGGTATTTGTTGAACAAATTATAATAAAAAGAGTTGCTATTTGCCTTTTGGATTTTATAAAAGAAGGATTGAAGGAGAGAATCAACAAGAGCTACTAGAAATAAAGGCTACTGAATAAGTTATTCTCACCCTGTGAAGCCTGCATAATAGTCTCTGGTCAAATTCAGTTCTCTCGTGAGAGTGCGTTCAGAGTAGTGGTCTTCATTGTGGTAGAAGCAGCAGCTATCATTTTTAGCTGTTAATATGCACCAGACACTGACTTAGACCATTTATGTACATTATTGCTAAACTTTATAACAACAAGATAAGAATGTTCCCATTTTACAGTTGCAGAAACTGTAGGCAATTTGAGGTTGAAATTGCCAAAGTCAGAGGATCCTGCCCACACCAACAGCGGTGATTTCTTCATTGCCAGGACTAGTAAAACAATCTCTAGTTGTTCAGCTTTATTACTTTCGTTTGCTGAGAACTTGATTGGAGGGCACATAATAATGGTTTTGGAAAGTGTTTAAGAGATCTGATGCTTTGAAGGAAGCAGAGTTTTGAACAAGAGAACACATTAAGTAACCTTTTGTCTTAAGCTATCTTGGGTCTTTCGCACAGCAAACCATTTGTTCTAGTTTTGAAGTTGTCCTGTAGTTTGGGCTGAATACATCTTCTTGAGCCCCGCAAACCACACTAGGCAATTAATATTTGTCCTGCACCACAGTGCGAGGCAACGTATAGACAGGCTAGGAGATGGTCCGCATCCTTACGGAGCTTACAGTTGGAGAGAAAAGACATACACATTAATCAATTTTAGAATATTTAAATGCTAAAGTCCATAAAAACACCTGAAAATAAGGGTTCTGGCCAAAGCAGAGTCAGAGCAGACTTGGTGGAATAAAACAGGAAACAGACCTTGCAGGACCTGCTGGCTGGTGCAGGCTGGGGGGAAAGGCCCTCTGGCGGGAAGGCTCACTCCCTGGGAACAGGTGTTATGGGGCAGACAGGGGTGGTGCTGTGGGCAGTGTGAAGTTCTGCTGCCTGGAGCCTGGAGAAAATTTGAGTATTCTGCTGGGATTCCTGCCGGGAATCAAAGTGAAATCTTTATGATCAGGACCTCTGGGCCAGGTCCTGGCTTTCTGAACTTGGCCTGAGCCCCCAGCCTGCCCCTTCCCTGGCCCTTCCTCTTTCTTCCTCAGTGTATGAGAATCCTGCAGCTTCCTCTTTGGTCAGTCAGGTAGGAGGCAGGAGGCAGGACTTTGGAGAGCTGAGAAGGGATGAGGTCTCAGGTGATGAGGGCGAAACCTCTGGATTCAAGAAATGTGACTTTTGGCATTGAGGGAATGCTTCCACCCCCACCCCCCACCCCACCATTTCCTCTCTGGTGGGTCCCTTTTGGTAAAGCACCTGATCTCTCTCTCTCTCTCTTTCTCTCTCTCTCTTTCTCTCTCTTTCTCTCCTCCTCCCTCTCACTCCCTTTTGGCCAGTGAAATCATGTCTAATCACCACCCTGCACCCCCCAAAGAACATATTTTCCAGAGAACTTCCACTCCCTTCTCTCCTTTCTGATCACACCCACCACCTCTCTGGGCTCCACCAACTTGCCCTAAGTTGACCCAGCAGCTCCCATCTTCTAGTAACTTCCCCGTGGAGTACAGTCTTCTCTATCTTGGAGCACAGAACTCGCTGCCTTCCCCTTCCGGGCCCATCAGAAGCAGCAAGCAGACCTAGCTGTCGTATGAAATCAGGCTTCCTGGGCTGCCAAAGAGAACGAATTTTCATTCCTTTCCTGAATCTCGATGCAAACTATTCCACAGCTCACACTCTGGCACACACATCCAGTTGTCTCCACGTGCCAAGGCAGGCTGTGCTCTCGCATATGAGTCGGGGACCCTTCCCAGCTTTCCCCCGTGTTGCCTGCTGGCTGCGTCTGTTCGTGAAATTTCTAGACTGTCTAAAAGGAGATGAGCCAGGCACAGGATCTGGGGAGATTTAGTCCAGATATTCACGATTTAACTGCCTTGTGAACCCAAGAACTTGTAGGGATGCATGGAAAGAACTGAAACTTGTTCCCCAAATTCACATCCGCTGCTGCTAAATACATGTGAAGAGGAAACTTGAAATTGTTCACACTAATTAGCAACCTAATTCAAAATCTGAATTTTTTAGAAAAAAATGTTCATTGGGAACTCAGTCCCCAATAGTGCTCCAGCTACTGTCTTCCTGTGAGTGTCACCCCAGCACCCTGGCGGGTGGGACATAGGAAAGAGAAAAGGTGTGTGGTCCCCGAGTGCTAGGAGCCTTTCTGTAAGGCCTATCTGCTGTTAATAAACAACCCCAGGAAATAAATATGCAGGTAAAAAATACATTGTGATTCAAACCTGGGTCCAACTGAAGGCTCTTGACAGTTACAGCAGGTCCACACCAACAACTATGAATCGAAAGCTAGACACTTCTGAGCAGAAGGAAAGATCCCTGTGGACTCTGCATTGCATGTGTCATGGGTGCTCCTGAGTGGCGATAACAGCCTTGTGAAGTAGATATTATTATTTGCATGTGACAGATGGGGAAACTGAGGCTTGGAGAGGCCCCCAACTGAGGCTCTGCCCAAGCTCACATGCCTACAAGGGAGTGGAACCAGGTTTCAGATCCAGCTCTTCTGTGTCCTCCTGGGTCCATTCTCTGGACAGCACCACCCCCCCAGCCCATTGTTGGGCCCTTTGAGCATCCTTAATGTGGGAGAGATTTTCCTGTAAAAAAATGAATTATTGAAAAGATTTTGCACCTTTCAGCAGCCCAGGCACCAAAGATTTTATCAAAGAAGAGGAGGCCAACACTGGGGAGGTTGACAGTCAGCCCAGAAATGCACAGCCCAAGAGCGTCTGGGGACAAAAGCAGACAGAAGCCGCAGTTGCACTTGCCGGCAAAGGCATTGGCCCTCAGGGGAGCAGGTAAGGCCCCGCGGCCCTGCGCCTTGGTCCTGGGGGTTGGGGGGACTGACTGCCTTGGGCTGTCCCCTGGTGAATTCTGTATGATTTTTAGTGGCTTGTGCCTTAAAATGAAACACTTAAAAGGTTTTAAAAGCAAACTATTTGCACTAGGGAGCTTTTTCCTCCAAGAGAGGCTACTGGGAAAGAAAAGAGAGTGGGGACCGTTTATCTTTCCTTTTTCTCTCGATTATTCCACGAGCGTGACTGTGCGTGGTGTGGAGTGCATGCCAGCCGTGCAGCTTCTGGAAAGGGCATTTGGGTGGTGGGTAGCAGGGTCTGGGGAAGGCGGAGAAGCAGTCTGCAGCTCTGGGGATGTCTCATCGGGCCACAGTTCCCACTCACCCCCCAGCAGGGGAGGAAGGGTGTCCGTGGGTGGCAGACTGCTCACCTCCCACAGACATCTCCTCTGTGATCAGGGCATTCACAGCGGCAAGATCATAATGTGTAAGAAATAACATCAAAATGACGATGTGCCTTATTTTAAAACACTGGTTTGGTGGACAACCCCTTAGGACTCAAGGAAAGTGACATTTCACAGCCAGCTTTGCCATGGACCTGGTCTTCCCCTTAGGGAACCCACTGAGCATCACACTTTGTTGTCACCAAATGAACACAGTAGCCCTTATTTTTAGATGTGATATATACTGTGGTGGACACAGATAAATATAGAATAACATGGTGACATTTGGATGGTTTAATATTAGGGGCAATTAGAGCATAAATGAATCTGCAGTAACGAGACATCCACGGGGGTCCTGATGGTCCAGCACCTACTGTTAGGAAGGGCGTGAGCTTGGGCAGACCTCGGTTCCCGTTCCTGCTCTGCCTCTCGCCCAAGTAGACACCCTGGGCGACAGTTCCCTGACCTTAAAATATGGATAATGAAATCCACCTTGTTGCATTGTTATAACAACTAAGTAAAATAATGCACTGACCAGCACCTGGCACAGAGCAGATCCACATAGTAGACACTGGACTCTCGTTAGTGCCTCTCCCACCACCTCCCCAACGCCCTCAATGAAATGTGGAATGATATTTGAAAGGTGAGACATTCCTGGACCCATGGGGCTCATACAGTCCTCCATCTGCACCCAACAGACATCTCCCATCATCCTGCAATCCATTGAGAATTTGTCCCAATTTTCTATTATACCCAGGGCTCCTGATCTTCCCCAATTATCTCCTTACTAGTCTCCCTTTAGTTCCTTTTCTCATACTCTAAATTACATAAATTGAAATAAGAGCCAGATATTTGAATTGTATCAGTGAGAGATTTGAAGCAAATGTGACAGCGATAAAATACAGAAAGCTCTTGTAAATCAATAAGAAACACACAAATACTTAACAGGAAAAAGGGAAAAGGACATACCAGACGGTTTCACAGAATAAATATAGGTGGCTAATAAACATTTTTCTAAAAGTTCAACCTCGGTCTGGAATAAACATAAATTTACACGAAATGAATTTGGCCTACCAATCTGGCTAAGGTTTTTTAAATAGTACTAGTAGTGAAACCAACAACGAATGTTCCTGGGCACTGTTGTGTCGCAACTACGGACATGGATTGCTGGCGCAACAGCTGCAAGAGAGATGTCTTCGTATCCTACCTGCAGGGCAATTTGGTACAAACCCTCTAGAAAGGAATTTGGCAACACGTGTCGAGAGCCTTTAAAAAGTTTATGCCTTTTGACGTAGCAATTCCCCTCTCCGGGATCTATTCTAAGAAGAGAAGGTATGTTGTCAAAAATACGTGAGCAAGGATATTTATCACAGTGTAATCGGTGACAGCAAAAACAATCTATATGTTCAGCAATAGGGGAAGAGTTATGTGTATATGCCCTTATACCACAATTAATATCATGTTCTTAAAGAATAATTAATGGCATGAGATAATCCTGAGTCTGCCACCCACCCCTGAAATCTAAAGCAGTAGCAATGGTCATCTGAATTTTCGATGATTATTTTTATTTTCTTCTTCATTCTCTTCGGTGGTTTCCAAATTTTCTCCAATGATCATAAGCCACTTTTATAACCAGAGGAAAAGAATTAAGAGTATATGGCTGTTGGAATGTAGGAAACCGTTGGCCAAGCACATGAGGAAGCCCAGACTAAAGGCATAGTCTCAGGGCAGACAGATGCTTGTTCCGCTCTCCTGTCATTGCCCCTGGGACTCCGGGAGACAGCAGGCACTCCGCTCACAGCTGGAGCCGCCGGGGCCTCAGAGAAGCATTCACAGCATCTGCGGGGCCTGGTCTATGAATAGCACGTCCCTGGCATACCAATTGGAGTGTTTATTCCCAGCCCTAGAGCTATTGAAATCTGCTCCCTATTTGATAGACACAAAAAATAGGGTTAAAATGGCACAAATATAGAATGGCACAGTCTGCCACCTCTAGGGGAAGCACACGCGCGTGCGCACACGCACACACCTCACAGACGCTCCGATCGAATATTTAAAGAGGAAGGTGGTTGCGGTGACAGGGAAGGGTGCAGGTGCGTTCCCTGGCGTGTTTCAGGGATCCACAGGAGCTCTGCCACGCAGCACATAGCCTGGGTCTTCTGCCCCAGAGGCCAGTGTCTCCCCGTGACAGCTTGGTGGCTTGGGTGAAATGAGCTGATGGGTCCTGTTGATTTTCCAGTTTCTGCTTTTCAGAAGTCACCCCAGCCGATTCTTTGCCTGTTGGGTGTTTTCCCCTTAGCTGAACCCAATCAGCGCCCTGGCCTCTGGGCCTCAGGCGGTTGCGTGTTCAGGGAACAAGCCTTCATCAGATTCAAAACAGAAAGTGATCAAGCAGAGCCTACACCTGCGACTCCTCTATGTCACCTTTTTATTCCAAGAGGAAAAAAAGAGAATTCAGTTGGTTCCACAGAAGCATTTGTTCCCCCCGAATGTGGGTCAGCCCAGTCCGGGGTGGGCGGCATCAGCTCCACTCCTAGACTTGCCCAGCCAGATGCCCAGAGCACCCCTGAATTGCTGACGCGTCTCTAACTGGGCTTTATGAAACCCATAAGGGCCTGATAGGAGAGCTTAACTGATTTCTAGGAGAGCTGATGAGTAAAGATTCGCACTGTGTTGCTGAGTGTCCCATGCAGCTACCAATAAAAGAAGCTTACAGAGTATTAGGACGTTAGAGCCTCAAGCTGACTCTCCCCTGGGAGGCCCCTCAATTAAAGTGAGTCAGTATTGACTTGGCCCTCGGCTAAGCTAAGCCGGTGGCTCTGAGGATTTGCATTTCACCAGCGTGCTGTTATCACACAACCTTCTGGGGCCTGCAGAGTCCTGTCCACTCCACAGGGTGACCCGCCATGGAAACGAAATGATAAGGACAGCAGCGCCTCTTCAGATCCCACAGAGGAGCAGAGGGGGCAAAGCGGGGGGAGGCCAGTGTCAGGAGGGGATAAAGCTAAGTGGAACCAGGGAAGTGCCTTCAGTTTCCTGCCCACGGCCATGGGGTACAAACCCCTCAGCAGCACACACGTCAGGACACATGCAATGGATCTTTATTTTCACAAGGAAATTGGAAAGCCAGGCAATTTCTTAAGGGATTTCCCTAGGTAGTGGTTAAGAACACAAACCCTAGTATCAGGCAGGCTTGTGTTCAAACGTTCAGCCCGTCACTTACTGGAAACATGATCGTGGGCTAGTTATGTGACCGCTCTAAGCCTGGTGCCCTCGGTTATAGTGTGGGATGACTGTGGTGTCAACTTCATGGGGTTGTGAGGCTTAAATGTGTGTGTGTGATACAGTTAGCGTGGTTCTGACCCACTCAGGGTAAACCTTCAATAAGTAGCACTTATTAGTTATTTTTATTAATATAAGGCATTGGGAACAATTTCACCAATAGAAATTCCTACTCACTTGGGCACTTTACCTCTCTCTTCTCTCTCTAGCTCCTCATGCTTTAGATTCAGAAGGGCTGGGAAGGTAGGGATTCTGTGATAGCCAGAGGTTGCAGATTGACCTGGGGCTAGTGACAAGGAGGAGATAATGATTGCATGAGAGATTTATCATATTTACTTGCACCAAACAGTAAACATGACCAAAATCATCAGTGTGCCTGGGCACCCGCTTCTAGAGCCTTCCTCCCAATCTGCCAAGATAGACTGTACTGCTCTTAAGTTTTTGCAAAGCTGTGTAGGAAGCAGGATGTCATAAATGTATGTTGAAAGGCCGGGTGCGGTGGCTCATGCCTGTAATCCTAGCACTCTAGGAGGCCGAGGCGGGTGGATCGCTCAAAGTCAGAAGTTCGAAACCAGCCTGAGCAAGAGCGAGACCCTATCTCTACTAAAAATAGAAATTAATCAGCCAACTAAAAAAATATACATATAAAAAAATTAGCCAGGCATGGTGGCGCATGCCTGTAGTCCCAGCTACTTGGGAGGCTGAGGCAGGAGGATTGCTTGAGCCCAGGAGTGTGAGGTTGCTGTGAGCTAGGCTGATGCCACAGCACTCTAGCCTGGGCAACACAGTGAGACACTGTCTCAAAAAAAAAAAATGTGTGTTGAAAGAATCTGGATGAGAAAGGACTGGTGGTTTTTGTAGAAGTCATTCCCATAGTGCTGGTTTTCCTTTTCAACAAATAAGGAATGAAAACCAGTATTTAGTAAGAGGTTTACCGTCATCAGCCCTGACTGGCTGGGACTGGGCCAGTCTTCACAAAGCTTCTTTGGAAAGAAAGAATCTGTATCCTCAGGGTCACCCCATTCCCCCAGGGCCAGTCTGAGCTCCACAGGTATACAAAGGAGAGTTCAGAAGCAGTGAAACAAAGCCCACTGCACTCTGCTCCGCTCAGCCCTCCAGCCATTTGGCCGTGCATGTTTTCTTCTCCAGGGCTTGTTTGTTGCCTTTAATGCACTCTCATCCTTGGTGTTAAGGCCTTTCATCCATGGGTACTATTGGTAAAATGATAAACCTGTCTTTTCTCAATGCAGATCTAGTAGCTCAACAGGAAGGCCCCATGTGGGCAGGTGACACTAAGCTGAAGAGGCCACCTAGAGATAGAAGAAACTTAGTCCCATCCTCAGAGCTGATGACGACTGAGAACCTGCCTGAGAGGGCCAGAAAAGGAGACCTGAGTGCTCTTTCCCAGAGTGAGACACATTCCGCCCTGTCTCAGGCCTTCCAAAGAACGAATAGTCCTCAAGTGTTGAGCAAGTCCTTGGGGCCACCACTCACATCCACCAGCATGGGAGGGCCAAGAAGGGCACCATTTAGGTTCAGAGATGAAGGCTTTAATTCCATTTTATCATTAAACACTGGAAGAGAAAATGATGACACTGAAGAGGAAACCCACGTAGAAGAAGAGCTTCTGTTGGTTGGTACGCATCCACACCATTCTCCTTCCGATCATATAAGAAGTAGATTTTTGGGGACATCAGCCACTCAGGCCAAAAATAAAACTTTTGAAGAAAACACTGAAAAAAATCGCAGAGGCAATTCTTTAAGAAGTGGTGAGCCCAATCATGGTTCGTTAAGAACAGACAATGCAATGGAGCCAGTGACAAAGCAGCCTTCTGTTGGGCAAAGGTTGTTCCAAGACCCCGGGCTGCTTCTTGGGGAGTCTGCTGAAGAGGACAGTGGTGGCAGTGAAGATAAGACCTTTCCTTCATGGGACACCAAATCTGAACCCAGACAAGATGATGGTCTCAATGCTGAAAATATATCTAGTGATTGTATTCCTATGGAAGATAGGCCTGGTGCCCATGAATATGAAAGAGATTGGCAGGACTATTTAAGCACTTCTAGAAATTCTCTTGACTACTTTCTCTCTGGTGGACCAACAGCTCCAAGATCATCAATGAATTCATCTTATAACACTCCTGCATCCTTAATGCATTCTGCTCCAAGAGGTGATATTCCAGGAGACTTGTCAACGTCATCGACTTTAGTTCATAGTTCAGACTCAGAGGGAAACTCAAGGTTTAATGTTCGCCGACCGCTGTCCCCCATTAGAAATAGGAATCCATTTGCCAGTGCCGAAAACCACAATTATCTTCCAGTAAACGGTGCACACCAATTTGATGTCAGGGGAGCAGAAGGTACTACTTTAAGAAGCCAACTTCAGGGGGCTCCATTACATACAGAAGATTTTTTACTAAATCCACAAAGCAGCTTGTCCTTAGCAAATTCTCCCAGCTCCTCTCCGTCAAGAATGAGCTTCCAAAGCCATTTGCATGTGCCTGGGTCCCTGCAAGAAAATATACGGTTTACTTTCTTTGCAGTGACTGATTTCCCAAATCAAAATGATAATGAGAACAGAATGGCAGCTTCTGGCTTCACAGGTGGAAAAGAGGCCACCAAGATAAAGACAGACCCTGAGAAACTCAAGAAATTGCAAGAAAGGTAAGGAATTTTCATAATTACATATATAAATATATATTTCCCCCCATTTTTTCAATGCTGAAATAAACACTGCTTTCATTACAGTGTCATGGGAATTTTAAGTCATAAATGGGCCGTTCCTTGCCTTTTTACATGGTTGCTTATGTTGAGAAAATTGTCTCTTTTGTTGCTCTTACAACATACGTATGTATGAAGAAAAGTTTGGTGTTTCTGCTTCAATTTCTTCAGTATCCCCGAAGTGTTTTTTCCTTGATTACCATAACTTTAAGAAAGGCAAGTTGGCTAGGGATAGGGTTTCTGACTGCTATTAATACGCAGGGCTTACTCTTCTTTCCAGCAATTAGGAACCATGATTTTTTTATGAAAAGGTTACTATCTCCCCAGAGAATGAACCGTTCAGCGCCTGAAGTTCACAGCTCTTCCTCACGTGACTTATCCCAAATCCAACCAACAGTTCTAAAATTTGAAACTTACAAACTAAAAGACCGTTCCCAGTTACCATAGTTACTTCAGTTCTCTGAAGGGCTGCGCTGGGGTAACCACGGCTTCCATTTTACGTGCTCTTTTTCATGCATGAGAGAGAGAGAGAAATAAGATCTTTTCTGAATCACCCTTTGATCTTTCCTTTCTTGTGAGATGATTTTGGGATATTTCAGAGCCGTGAAATGCGATACTTTTTAAAGCCATCATTAAATACCGTGTCAGGATTCGACCATTTTGTTTATGATCGGTGTTTACCATGCCCTGAGCGTGGCTTACTGATCTGGAAATTGATCCTTGGAATGTGAGCCCTCTGTGTATGTTGTTAGCAGGGCTCATTTGGGCCATGAATTATCCTGTTGATATTCATTTGTAAGGGAGAAAATTCCATGGCAATGAATTAGAAATGTAAGAAGGAAGGGAAAATGTGACATAGATTACATGCATATTCCTATATGTCTTTTATCCAACTCCAGTAATGAGGTAAGTTTCTAGTTTTTCCATGTTAAACAGGCTACCAGAAGACCAAGCCATGATTAAGGGCCAAGAGACCTCACACACCCCCAATTGTCACCCACCCCAAAATACAGCTTCAGACCTACTTCTCAGAAGTCTGGACTTCTACCATCCCAAAGAGATGCCTTTGAGCTAAAAATAATTTCTTTTAAAATGCATCAATTTCTAGGCACAGTCTTGCATTAAATAGCTATTATTCACGTACTTAGTTTATCCAGGTTCTCTTTTTTCTGTATGTAATAAACCTATGCTTTTCTTATTATTTTAAAATTGCTCGTTTTAGGAAATATTAAAAGTATAGACTTAAAAGAAAAATTACCTGTAACCCTATCATCCTATGATAAGCATTGTTAAAAACTTTGTTTCTGGTCTTTTATCTTTGCGTGTAAATGCAATTTTTAGGAAGCATTGGTTCATATTGTTCTATAATGTGCCTTAATTTAATATTTCAAGCCCATTTCTCAATGCCGCTTGTACTTGTTAAAAATTTCTCCTCAGTTACTTACTTTAATACTTATAAATATGTATATAACATATATACACTTTACAGAATGTTAAGCTCACACACACACACACACACAAACCCAGACATCCCTGGGCCAACCCTCCAGCTGACAGAACATTCCCGACACACTGGAGCCCTCTGATGCGCGCCCCCTAACCCACCCCCTCCCACCGCCATATACACCATTCCTGCATTGCATTTATCATCCCTTTGCGTTTTGTTTTGCTGGTGGGGGGTTGTTTGTCTCATTTATTTGTTTCTGAGAAAGTCTTACTCTATCCACGCCCCTGCCCCAGGCTAGAGTGCAGTGGCATCATCATAGCTCACTGCAACCTCAAACTCCTGGGCTCAAGCGATCCTCCCTCTTCAGCCTCCCAGAGTGCTAGGATTACAGGCATGAGCCACTGTGCCTGGCCTGTTTTGCTGTGTTTTGAGGTGTTTTGCTTTGGGCTTTTACCATACGTATATATGTATTTCTAAATAACACATCGTGAATATTTTTGAACTCTTTAGAAACATTAGTATTATTTTTGGACTCGGTAGAAATGGAGTCTCTGTTCTTCCACGACTTGCTTTTTCCTCTTACATCATTAGTGAGATGCATCCTTGTTGATGTATTTAGATTTAGTTTATTCCTTTTCACCACTACAAAGTATTCTGTTGTATGAATCTACCACAATTCAGCCATTCTCCTGTCGATGGACATTTAGGTTGTTCACTGTTTTCTGCCAGTTGAGCTGCATGAACATGTCTCCTGGTGCATGTGGGATATTTGTCTAGGAAGGGAATTGTTGGGCTGGCGGGAAGCACGTCTTCCACGGTACTAAATAACGCCACTTTATTGTCCCTCCAGTAATGTCTAATATGGTGCATCCCTGACAACACTTGCATTGACTGGCTTCTCCAACTTGCCCATCCGATGGGAGTAAAATGATACTGTGGCTTTAGTTTGCATTTTCAGGACGGTTAATGAGGTTCGGCATTTTAGGTGCTCTTTTAAATGTCAAATGTCCATTTGTGCTTCCTAGTCCGTGAAATACTTATGTCTTTTGCGCATTTTTCTCTTAGAATATTTTTCTTTTATTTTAGGAGTCCTTTATATATTTGGGCTATTCATCTACTCCTTTGACGGGTATGTGTTGGGAACCTCTTTTCCCAATTTGTAGTATTTTTCCTTTTATGCTGCCTTTCAATGAAAACAAATTCTTAATGTTAATGTGGTCAAGTGTGTCCATCTTCTTTATGAATTGTGATTTGTATCTTGTCTTGATTAAGAAATCCTTCCCTACCGTGAGGTCATTGTGATAGTATTACTGTTTTCTCCTAAAATCCCTAGTTTTGCTTTGCACATTTAGGACTTAATGTGAGATGGATTTGGGGCTTAAATGTGAAGTGATTTTTAATATGTGCCATGAGGTAACCTTTATTTCTCCCCTAACGAACACCCCCTTGTCCCAGGATTTTTCCCTGCTAATCTGCACGGTCACCTCTGTCATCCAGAACACGCCTCCACGGCGTCAGTCTGTTTCAGGGCTCTCTGTTGGTCTTTCTTTTTCTTCCCCTCATCTAATACCAAGCCATCTTAATGTCTGCGGCTTTTTTTTTTTTTTTTGAGACAGAGTCTTGCTCCGTCGCCCTGTGTAGAGTGCAGTGACATCATCATAGCTCACTGTAACCTCACACTTAAGTGATCCTCGCCCTCCTGAGTAGCTGGGACTACAGGTGCACACCACCACGCCTGGCTAATTTTTCTATTTTTTGTAGAGAAGGGGTCTCGCTCTTGCTCAGGCTGGTCTCAACCTCCTAACCTAAAGCGATGCTCCCGCCTCGGCCTCCTAAAGTGCTAGGATTACAGGCGTGAGCCACTGCACCCGGCCCCATCTTGCAGGTTTTGTAAGTTTTGATAAGTGACAGTGTAAGCCTCCTTCCCTGCTTTGTTCTTTAGAGAGTCCTTGACTATATACTCAAGAATCAGCTTGTTGGAATTTTTATTGGAATTACATTGAATCTATAGATTATTCTGGGAGAATTGACATCTTTGAGATAGAGTCTTTCTTTGATAAGCATGGCATATCTCTCCTTTGTGTCTTCTTTAATGCCTTTCAGCATAGTTTCGTGATTTTCTTCATGAAAGTCCTTTGATTTATCCCTCGGTTCTTTTATTTGTTGTTTTTGCTACTGAAACAATAACACTTTGTTGCTGATGTATAGAAATCCAATTGACTATATAGTTTCTGTGTATTTTTGCTGAACATAATTAATTTCATGATTTTGTCTATAGCTCATTTAGGGTTTTCTTTGTAGAAATTCGTTCCAGCTATGAATAATGGAATAATGGTTTCTTTCTTTTCAAACCCTATACTTTTTGATACTTACTTTACAGTGTTATTTTGTATTAAATATGTCTATTACAATTTGGTCAGTCTCCTTTTTTGAGCATATCTAGACTTAATTACTTAGAATAACTTCCGAAATGTGTAATTGCAGTTGAAAGGGAGTGCACATTCTTAAGGTTCTTAATGTGTATTGTCAAATGCTCTTCAGGAAAGTTCTACACGTTGGCAATCTTATCACCATTTTATGAGAGTCCTCTTTTTCTGCAACCTTGCCAATTCCAGGGATTTTCATTCTTTTTAATGTTTCTCAATTAGCCCAAAATTGTCTTATCACCTTAATTTGCAAATTTTTTGCTTATTAGCTGTGTTGAACTTTTTCTGTTTATTGTTGATTTGCATTTCTTCATTTGTAAATCACCTGATCCCATCCCTTGCCCATTTTTCTATTGGAATGTTAGTATTGTTTTTATCTACTAGAATATATAAACATTCCTTACATAAAATCTATAGTAATACTTTGTTAAATATCGTGCAGATACTTTTTCACTTTTCCCATTTTATTTACTTTGTATTTTATGTATGTGATCTTTTTGACATAGTGGAATTTTAAAATCCTTTGCAATCAAATCTGGCAGTATTTTCCTGTATGGCTTTAGCATTTGGTGCCATGATTAGAAACTCCAGTGCTCACTCGAGTGTCCACAATTATTTTCTTCTAGTATTGTTATATTCTCGTTTTATATATCATATAGGTTAAAAGTATAGGCTTTTCTGTCTTATGCTTCTGGATTTGATTCCTAATTCTACCAACTATTAGCTCTATGATTTTGGACAAGTTCCTTCATTTCTAAAATCTGTTTTTCCATCCAGAATGTAGAAATAACAATATATACTCCTCAAAGAGCAGTGAGAATTAAATGAGGTTTTAAATGTTTACGTGTCTTAGAGTGCCTAGCACACAGGAAGCAGTTAATATGTGGTAGCTATACTTAAATTCATATGGAATATATTTTGGTGCATGGTATGGGGTGGGTTCTAAGATCTTTTTTTAGCATATATTTAGCCAGTTGTCTCACAATTATTCTATCCTTTCCTTGCTAATTTGAAATGCCTGCTTGGCATACACTATCCTTATCAGTCTCTTTCTGGACTTTACTTCTGTTCCTTTAATCTGCCTGAAATACTATATCAATTATACATTTTTATTTATTATAGATTTATGGGTTTTTAAAAATGTTTGATATGGTAAGTCTCCTTTTATTACCCCGCTTTTTTTTTTTTTTTTTTTTTTGAGACAGAGTCTCACTTTGTTGCCTGGGCTAGAGTGCCGTGCGTTAGCCTAGCTCACAGCAACCTCAAACTCCTGGGCTCAAGCGATCCTTCTGCCTCAGCCTCCCAAGTAGCTGGGACTACAGGCATGCGCCACCATGCCCGGCTAATTTTTTCTATACATATTTAGTTGGCCAATTAATTTCTTTCTATTATTAGTAGAGACGGGGTCTCGCTCTTGCTCAGGCTGGTTTCGAACTCCTGACCTTG